>JBBYHH010067093.1:0-15657 GCA_038382905.1 Daphne laureola
AAATTTAAGGAATAAATATGTTAATGTATAAAAATTTATAATTAAATGGTAGAGTGTGTCTTTAAAAATGATGGAGATTTTTTTTTAGAAGAACTTTAGGTCTTATTGTTAAGTTTATAACAATTAAAATGATATTGTTTATTACTAATATGATTTAAAATATACTACAAAGTTTTAATTTTTTCAAGAATATGAATATAATTTATAATATAAGGTGGTCAATTTGTAAAATTTTATGGGTCTAATTATAAAGTTTATACTATATCCTTGTAAGTTAATCACTTTAGCCATTTTTATTTTAATATGTTAATGATAAAAGTTCATAAATTTAGGGATTATTTTGTTAAGTTTTCAAAAGTTTAGGAAATAATTGTTTATTTATTTTAAGTTCTCCAAAAATTTAAGGATTAAATACGTTAATATATAAAAGTGTAAAAAATTTCACGAGCCGTTTTGTAAAGTTTCAGTAATTAAGGGGTTAATCTAATTAAATGGTAAATTGTGTCTTTAAAAATGATGGGAATTTTTTTTGTTTTAATTTGAGTATAATTTGAAATTTGGGAAGAACAAGATTTGAGAAAATATTTCACTTATTAAGACAAATGATAAAAGTTGATATAAGTTAAGTTAACGGTCCAGCGGATAAAGTTTTGGTTTATACAGTTAAAGAACTAAAGTTTGATTTCGAATGTGTGAAGTTTTATTTTTTTGACAGATTGTGTGGTATCGGTCCTATCTGTTGCTGACGTGTCATTACCAGGAGCTTCCTAAAAGAGGAGGATCATGTATTAGTATTATATATAGATAATAAAAGTTAACATAAGTTAAGTTAATGGTCCAGCGGATAAAGTTTTAATTTATATAGTTAGAGAACTAAAGTTTGATTTCTAATATGTGAAGTTTTATTTTTTTAACGAATTGTATAGTGTGAGTCTTATCTATTACTGATGTGTCATCATAAAAAATTATCTGAAATAGAAGAATCTTCTATTAGTATTATATATAGATTTGTAGTTCTTAAATTGAGTGGCTTATCCCTTCACCGGAGTTCAGCAATCTACAACTGAATTGAGAAGGGAGTTTTCATCTAAACACATCAATTAGCCACATCAGCAGCTCAGATGCCAAGGATTCGTATATGGTGGAAATTAGGCGGACATATAGGAAAATTTAATGTCTAATGATAATAAACGGGGACCTCAAACAATACGGCGATGATATTTTTGAATTCAAAAAAATAATAATTGTAAAAAGATCTTTTACCCAAACATTGGCGGCATTTATTTTATGATAAGGTCTTAACTCTCAGCACCATGTGTAGTTTCTAGACTCTACCCAACCATCTTCACCTAGCCTTCTCATCTTCCTTGAGCAGACCAAAAATGCATGCTATTAGAAATCAAGCAGACGGATTCATTGTGCTGGCAGACTTCTTGGCGTCAACGCTGCTCCTGCCGGAATATTCATGGCGAATCTGCTGCTTCACCACCACCGATTCGCCGAGAGGACGTTCCAAGTGAAGCTTATCGGAGTCTTGGGTTATTTCTGCTTTTTGGGATTCAATCGCTCGGGCCGGGCCAGATCAGGTTTGAACGAGGGAGAACTTCAACGGAGGGTTTCGACAGTGATGGGATGCGGTTGGTTCGGGATTTCGGAACGATGCTAGATGACTTCGACGAACCGAGCCAAGGAAGGAGAGAGTTAGTATGGACGATTGGCTTCGCGATGGACCTTCACCCAGATTGGTCGGACGTCAATTGAGGAACCTTCATTATGGCTGTGAGTTTCTTCTTTAGTTTCTGTGATTATTTTACTGATGCATGCATGTTCAATTGATTAGGAGAATTGTTCGTTTGGCCACCGGATGAGAACCGGGAATTCACTGCAGTTTGCACCACCGAAAATCACCTGCTCGCTGGGTCACTGAGATTAATCACAAAGACTTTTGGTTTGGTAACCAATTATAGCCTCAGTTGTATTCACCATCCCCTTCTTTTGTGCAAGTGTCCATTAATGTTAAAGTAATAAGAGCTCTTCTCTTTTTTTCTTGAACAGAGCATAATAAGTATCAATTGTCTCTTCATTTTTTAAGAGGAAATTTTCATTTAAAATGCTCTTCCATCGAAAATGATTATCTTTTGCTTCATTTGAATGTTCTCTGCTTGCTTCAAGATGAGCTTTCAACTCTATTTTTTTTCATTGTTCATATATGATTTTACTTTCTGCAACGCACTGATGATCTTCTTTTAAAGGGAGATCATTAGTTTATACTGTATACTCATTAAGGTTCCATATATTTGCAGTTTTAGCATTTCTATTTTCTAATGAATTGCATCGTGTCTGGGGACTTTCTTTAGTTTTAGTGTTCCTGAATACAATAATTATGGAAGTTTATCACCCAAGAAAGCAGCACAATGTTTTGATAATTTTGCGAAGCAGCTTATCAGCCAAGGTCATGTTTTGCACCTCTATGCATTTGCACTTGATCATCAACATTTTCAAATTCAAGAGTCTTTTGCCATGCACCATTGTTACCTTTATTGTATTCATGAGGTTTTCGTATTCAATGCTTGCATTGAAAGATTTACCTTTTTCCCATAAGCTTTGTTTTCTGGTATGTGATTTATGAAACATTTAGCTTTTGGGAACCAAAGAGGAACTCAATTTTATATATTATTAAATTTTCTGTTTTCTGGATAATTTTAAAATGAATGAAAAGCATGAGCAATACGTATGAATCAAGAGGCTGCTATCATAAAGAAGATGAGGTGGATCAGAGGAAAATATTTTGATTTATGATTCAGGGGCTAACCTAAATTTCTTCTACCTGCCATTTGTTTTTTATTCTCAACTTTATAGATTATAATTGGTTTATTATGTACCCAGGTTGTCAGCAACACGATAAGATACTGCAATTGGCTTCTATTCAACTATCTTTGTGATTCTCAACTGTGACTATGCCATAGGAGGAGGTGTCTCTTATGCGTGTTCTGCAAGTGTTCTTGGCCTAATATATGATGCATGTTTGGTGGTTTTATGTTTCATATCTTTCCTTTGATGTGCAATATATATATATATATATAGTTTAAGGGAAATGCCTTTTAATTATGTTACTTCAACATTTTCTGGAATTTTGCTTTTGATATCGATTGTCATTCTAACTTACTTGATTTTTAGGGAAGACTATTGGCAAAAACACTAGCTCGATTTGTTAATGCACCCTTTGTCATGGTTGATGCAACAACCTTGACTCAGACAAGTATAATGCTGATTTTAGTACTCCATCCGTCCCTATTTAATAGTTACGTTTGATTTTTGAATTTTTGTTTGACTAATTTTTTTACTAGGAAGAAGTTTCTCAAAAAATTTGGAAAAACTATTTCTAGAAACTAGACATATTGATTTGTCTTATATATATATATATGTTACTTACCTTTAAACATCAAAATATAAAAGAAAAAAATACATAGATTAAATACTGAAAAAAATGTAACTATTAAAAAAAATGGATGGAGGAAGTATGTCAAGATGTATGTTACTAATGTAGTTATTATAGTATGTGATGATGTTGGTCTAGGAAGTAGTCCACGTTTTGGTTCCAGTCAGATGTTCTTGAGGTTGGCATTTGTGTCTATATTTATATGAACATGGTGCAATGGTCTTATGACGGTGAGTTCCTGCTAATGTGGGACATCTATCAAAAAAAGAAAGAAGGAAAGAAAATTTAAAGTGTCTATGGATAAGGTGTAGTCATCTTCAAGTTTTGTGCCCCGACACGTAAATGCAAGAAGACAGACTGGAGTATTTCTTAAGCTGTGAATGGAAGGACAGAGGCGGATGAAGGGATGGAGGTTGTAATCGGTTTGATGGAAAATGCACGCTGAGTGGTATATTATACAAATAAGTTGAATTTTTAAGCACTTAAGCACACTCTATGTAATGTGAAATTGTAGCATTGTTGTCATTATCTAATGTCAACCATGTCTTCAAGCATTCTTGATAACAATTGTCGTCTTCCGGACATAATTCCCTGCAAAATTGCCGATATTTTCCCATCCTTTCACTATAAGTTTTTTTGGTAGCGGTTCCTGCAAACAAATTCAATGAACAATTGATAAACTTGATCGTCATAGCATTACAGGAACCTAGCTTGCATCCTTAAATTAGTTTATGGGAAAAACAAATGTGATACAAGTAGTGAACACCAACTAGCAAGTTCGTTAAAGTGGTTGCTAATTAAAGAAAAACTCCATCCGTCACTGAAAAATAGTGCATTTTTTTTTCAATATTTTGGGAGGAGTAAAATCCATTTTCAGTCCCTTAACTATATTGCGTGTCCTATTTCAGTCATGTTTTAAGAATTCGTTCTATTATAATCCTGAAACTATAATTTTTATCCTGTTTTAGTCATTCTGTAAAAAAAACTGTTAAGTTTTCCATTTTTTTTTGTATTTGACGGAAATACCCCTATAATTATATAATACACGTTTAATAAAAATATGATCATTCAACTCTTACATAAATTACATACAAATCCTTTTTTTTTTCTTTCTCTCAACCACTTTACTCTCTCCCTCTCTCTTTCTCTCTTTCTCTCCTCTCATCTCTCTCATCTCTCTCGCGGAAGCTTGAAGCATATTTCATCTTCATTGTAGATCTTAGTTGAAAGAGATCCCTTCATCTTCAGATCCCTTTTATCGCAGAAGCAAATCTGCTTCAGCAAATCACGGGACAACATTCATAACAAATATGACCCTTCTTTTGGTAGTTTCCAAAAGTCCTTTGTTTTTTTTTTTCCATTTCAATTTAGCCTGGCCACCGTCTTCTTCTTACCCGAGCTCGATGCCTGGGCGTGGAGGGAGGAGCGAGTGCGAGGACCCACACCCGGCAGGAGGCGTCGGTGAGTCAGCGACACTGGTAGCGGGGATGGGCTGCGAACGGTGAGCCGGTCCTCTGCTTCTTCATTTTCGTCTTCTGTGTGAGCGAAGTGAGAGGTCAAGAGAGAGACAGCTCGAGCGCGGAACGATGCCTGACCGATGGTGCGACGGGGAGGTGACGGGGACGGAGCGCCAGAGGTGCGATGATAGAGGCAAGGGTTGGATCTTCTTCCTATGTTAGACTGAAATCAAAATAGCAGTAGGTAAATACTCTTCTACCCTTGCTGTCTCCATCAAATCGGAAGGGGATCTTGATGCTTCATTTGTATTTCGCCTCCATGGAAGCCTAAGGGAGTGACTTTAGCATCAATTATGTAGAAAATTTGAGAAAAGCATGGAATGGGCAAAATGCCCTAATCGGCCAATTGTGAGAAAGAGGTCCCTTGATCACGCCTCGAGAATTGAAGAGATGATGATGTTGTTGTTGATGATGATGATGATAAAGAAGAAATGAAGAATGGATTTTTCAATTGGGTCAAAATCGGAACAACGAATTGGAGATGGCTGGGTTTATGGATTCCACAGTTTTAGGCTCATGGTTTGTGGATTTTCTGGAATTGAAGAGATGGTGATGATGAAATGAAGAACATGATGATTTGGAACATGATGATAAGAACATAGATGAAGAGATTGAGAGAAAAGAAAGATAAAAAACAGTAGGAACTTGTATGTATATTTATTAAAAATTTAGTGACCATACATCTATTAATTATGTAATTAGATGGTATTGTTAGGGCTATTTGAGTAAAAATAATTTAATTAACGATCAACAAAATGGTCAAAGAGACGGAATGACTAAAACATGACAAAAAACCATGGTTTTAGGTCCAAAATATGACGAATTCTTAAAACGGGATAAAAATAGGATACGTGTTAAAGTTAAGGGATTAAAAATGGACTCTACTCGTTTTGAGAGACTCAAACTACTACTAGCAAGAATTCCATACAAAATTTTGAAAAAAAAAAAACATATAGAAACTACACACATTGATCTATAATTTATATTTAAAATATTTAAATTTACATATTAAAATGTTAAAGAAATAAAATTATAGATTAAATGCTAAAAACGAAACGCAACAATTTTTTAGGGAGAAAGATAGTATGTGTTATTTGGAGATAAAAATTGATACTTTTCTCATCCCACAAATTTTCAAATGTCTCATTTAATTGTCCAATTAAGATTGTCAAGTTTCCTTTTAAGAGAACTTTTTTTTTTTGGAACAACTTATTTTATTAATACGTGAGTATTACAAGATAAGCTCTAGATACAGAACTAAAAATTAACGCTACCCATTCCCCACAATATAAGACATAGCCTTTAGTAGTTGGTGTTCTGCCAATTAAAGCTCGAGGGCACTATAAAGTTCATGATAGATAAAACATCTAGATCAGGCACCCAATATCCCTGATATGCTTTAAAGTAAAATGGTATCGGCACATCATAAGAGTGCGTTAACACGAAGTACCAAAAGCTAACATGTGCAATTACAAAGAAAAATCCAAAATATCCACATGCGTAACAATAAAGCCAAAAACGTGGGGCTAAAGCAAAATTGGGTAGTCCATATGCTATAAAACGATACGAAACTAGAAGGAGTCGTAAGCCAGTCAAGGATCCCCGGACCAAATCTATACCCGAGGAACCCATAGCCACAATCTTCATGGTGAGCCACGAGGTTAGACCTCCGCCAACCTTGCCTTCTCTCCCGCCATCTTCTTTCCTACACCTCTTCCTTCTTGCAATTTTTGCACAACTATCTTCTCCATAATCCAAAAATCTCCACACCTTAGTAAGTTGATGTGAATTGTATATAGAAAGACAAGCAAAACATCGTAGCTTTCCATTTTCCCTTCAACACAACCCAAGTCCTGTAGATAGTAATGCATCATATACCAGGTAGATATTTGATACCAACTCAGAGGAGAAATAAACAAGAATTTAGCCATCCATGGTGGGAACTTTGGAATTTTTTATAGGGATAGAAATTGAGCCTGACATCGATGAAGATATTATTTCCTCGTTTTCCATAACCGCCGGTTACCTACGAGGATTGCAGACCATCCCGAACCAGTTAGGCGCCCCCCTGTCGGCAGCGCACCGCCCACCGTACCTGCCCCCGCTTCTGAGTCGCGATCGCCTCGTATCACCATCGCCTGCAATCGGTGGTGCAACCAGCCCCCAAACCCATCGCCCCCACCGCCGAATCGATCCCATCCTCCATTGAATTCAATCTGTAGTTGTGGTTTTCCTCCAAGATTCACAAGATTTTCCAAAGTAGAAAACTTGAACTCCAAGAAAACAGAATCAAAACCTACTTGGAGTTCCGTTGAGATATCAATTGACGCAGATAGGGTAAGCTTTGAAAAATCTCGAGCCAGATGCGGTGGTTGAGGAAGCCAAGCATGCTCAAGCCTCCGGTGGTGGAGATACCACGAAACCCTAGCAGAGCCATTCTCTTGCTCCTAGTCGAATGTTTTTTAAAAGAACTTTATATTACCAATTTTTTTTTATATTGTCCTCTTATTTTAGAGTCTAAATTTGTCATCCCCTTTTCCCTGTCTCTCTAATCCTCCACTGTAAATTTTTAACACTATTAATTTATTTATTAATTTTTAAATAAAATAATTAACGGTGTTAGACACTAAGGAGGGATAGGGAAAAAGGGATACCATATTTGGACTCCTTATTTTATGGTTTTGGGCCATCAAACTTTCTTTCTTTCTTCCACTCATTTGAAAATTAGGATAAAGTTTTTCTTTCTTCTTTCTTTTCAAATGAGTAATAACTCGATCGATGGGGAAGTTATCATTTACCATATGCCTTCGCTCTAGATTATAGGGTTTCTAAGGCACTATCTTGCTTGAACTGATCAATCTTATGCCATGACTTTGCGGCCGAATGTCTCGTGGTCATTGCCGGAATTACTCAACCTGAAGATCCATTCTCAGCCTCTAGGAATTACTCCTCATATGATTTAAGTACCTCTCAAGAAGTGAATTTGCCATCGACAAATCAGATTCCTCCTCCAATGGTCTCTATTGAAGATCTGGCTTTGATATTTCTTCCTGTAGTGGTTCTAACTTCTCTATCAAAGCTTCAATCGGCTTACCAGCCAATTCCTCAATCTAGGGTTCCTTCTTCATTTGTGGTCGAAGATAGCCCGTTGGTACCTCCCATTTTCAACTTTGCGCAACCTTGGTCTTGGTCTGCTAAGGTCGTTAATGAAGACTCCTCCTCGAACCTCATCAATTAATGGATTAAGGTGAATCAACCTTAGAATATCAAGCTCTTCTTTGATCTTGTTGTGGCTGATTGAGAAGAGGTGGAATTTTCTAAAGATGAGATCCAAGAAGGACACTCCTAGTGAAAGCACACTCTAGTCAGCTGTGTGATGAGAGTTGAAGTCTCTTGAAGGAACATGTCGAAGTTCATGAAAGCTCGCTGGAAAGCTGTGGCTCCTCCAACTCTGGTAAAGCAATAAGGTGTCTTCCTCATTTCATTTAATTATCAAGAGGATTTGATTTTGATCTATGTAGGCTTAACGAATCTTATGTTCGATAAGCCCCTCATACTCAAACGATATAAACCCGGAATGAGGTTTAGCAAGGAGCTCTTTGATTTCTCTCCTGTTTGGATCCAATTCGCTCATCTTCAGCTTGAGCATTAGACTCCTCGCCTTATTGGCAAACTGGCTAGTACCCTAGGTGAACCTATAATGGTTGATCAACCAACAATCCTGAAGACTAGGGTTTTAGACAAGCTGCATAATCCTGACAAGATTGTCTCTGAAGTCAAGATAAAGACCTCTTTAGAGCTTATTATACAGTCTGTTCACTATGAATTGTTTCCTAAGCCTTGTGATGAATGCAAGAAGTGGGGACACTTGGCTCAGGCCATAGGCGGACCTACTTGAAACAAAGGGGGGTCCATGGATCCTTTTTTTCTCTCAATAATATGTATATTTGATATATATTTATTGATCAAATTCTTTAAAAATTGTAATGGATCCCCTATTTTTTGTGATATTATTTCTATAGTTTATATTTCATTCATTCTAAAAGTTTTATAGCACTAAGTGACATATAAAAAATGTCAAAATATAGTCAATGTTGTTCTTTTTAGTTTCTAGATATGTTTTTTCTCTTCAATTTTCTAGCTGTGTGAACTTTTTCTTAGACTATTCATTCTATAGTTAATTTTAGTATTTGTTTCTTGGTTTATACGTCTAACAACACCGTACAATATAAAAAAATGATAGAATTAGGAAGTGAAAAGCCAAAAGTTTCTCACATTAATCTCCATACCAAGTTAAAATATTGCAAAATAATCGGGTAGCGAAAGTAATATACATTGAAATATATAAACGGACCCTCCCTTTTGAAAATTTTTGGGTCCGCCACTAGCAGAGGCATGTGATCCCATAAAGTTTCTGGCTGGAAGACGTAGCAAGAAGTCTAATACGAGTGCCCCTAAGGATGCTATTGTGGAAGCTCTTAGTTCCTCAAATGATTCCAGCCTCCCTCTGAAATGCCACGAGCAAGACTTCCAGGTGGTGAAGCACAAGAAATCTTTTAAGCCAAAATCTTCTAGCCCTCCAAATTCCTTCCCTTCAACCTCAAACCTAGCCCCTAGATTTCCTTTGAAAGAATTTGCATCATTAAGTTTCTTCTCCTCTAACGGGACTGAATAGAACTTCAAGGGAAAACCTCTCTAACCTCATTCATTTTACATGAAATAGGGGTGTTGGAATGTACGAGGACTTAACCTCTTTCACAAGCTAACCACATTAAAAAAACTTCTAAAAAAATCTAATCTAGTCCTTGTGGCACTTCTTGAAACTCAAGTGAAGAGTGTTAATTTCAATAAAGTCTACACTAGATGCCTTGGCTCCTTTCCTTTCTTCAACAATTACTATTTTACATTGAATGGTCGCATTTAGTTGTCCTGGAAACCCTTCATCCTCCACGTTCATTTGTTGGAAGCACATCAGCAGGTCTTGCTTGTGCAAGTGAAGCACCTCACTGCTGGTTGGTCCATAATCCTCACTGTAGTCTATGCCTTGAATGAGGGCGCCTCTTTTAGATCTCTTGCTTGGCAAAAACACGATTTGTTGGAAGAATTTATTAAGAAAGATTGCTTATTATGGGTGAATTCAATGAAGTCTTGTCTTCCTCCAAGAAACTCTGTAGAATCAAATCCCTTGCCTTGTACATCGTTGGCCTCTCAGATCTTTACTTTGTTGGCTTAAAGATATTCATGGTGTGGGATCTTACTTCACTTGGTGCAGCAACCAATGTTGGGATGAGCATATCTACTGTAAACTTTATAGGGTCATGAGAAATTTGAGCTGGTTTGACCTCTTTGGAAATCCAATTGTTGGTTACAAAGATTCCTTCCTATCTGACCATTCTTTTGCTTTGCTCACTTTACTTGAATTTGGATTGGGGAGAACCTTCCTTCAGGTTCCTAAATATATGGCAAACTCACCTTGACTTTCATCATGTTCTAAAATCCTCTTTGTTGGAGTAGACAAGAAATAGTCTTACCCATTCTCGAAGGCTTATCTTCAAGGTTCAAAGGCTAAAATTAGTCATAAAGAGTTTAATTCTTTACACTTCAATGACATCTCAAACAAAGTTCTTAGAGCTACTGCAGAGTAGTATGAGTCCTTACTTGTTGTTGTTTTGCATGATGACCCCTTTAACTCTATCCTTTGCTTAGATCTCTCCTCTTAGAAGCACAACTCATGGATTTAATGAAGTTTGAGCAAAGTTTTTATGCCCAGAAAGCAGCCTCTGATTAGCTAAGACTGGGGATGACAATACCAAGTTCTTCCATGTAAGAATGAAAGAGAAAAGGGTTGGCTCCCTCATCTCTTGTCTCCATGTATCTCAGGAGGGAATATAATTGGTCCTATCGGTACGAGTAATGAGTTCATCACCTATTTCACTGCCTTGTTCTCTGTTGACCCCTCTATTGACCTGAACAATATTCCTTCCATATCTTCTTATGGTTCTCTTGTAAAGGTAAAGGACCATTCCACACTAGATTTCAATGTTTCAACTGATGAAATTAAAAGGCCTTTGTTCTCTATGGCCACAAATAAGGCACCTGGCCCTGATAGCTATACTTTAAGTTATTTCCAAAAAGCCTAGGACTTGATTGGCTCTGAACTTTGTGCTATTATTCAGTTTTGCTTTGCTATAAAATCCTTGCCAAAATCCTTTTCAGCCACCCTCATCTATCTTATGCCAAAGAACAATCATGCCTCCAAGCCAGCCGACTTTAGCCCATTTTCTGCTACTCGGTGGCTTATAAAATTGCCTCCAAAATCCTAGCTAATAGACTTGTAAACCATATCCCAAACCTACCTTTTCCATCCCTCCCAATGAGCCTTTGTCAAAGGAAGGCAAATTGTGGACAATTTCCTTCGTTATCATGAGCTGGTAAGAGGTTATAGCAGAAAAGACATTTCCCCCAGGATGAAGTTGAAAATAGACATAAGGAAAGCCTTTGACTCAGTTTCATGGGACATTTCTAAGGCTTTCCTTTCTTGCCTAAATTTTAAAGACAAATTCAGTTCATGGATTATGATGTGTGTTTGCTCCCCTTAGTACTCACTTGTTATAAATGGAGTTGCTCAGAGTTTTATCAAATTCTCTAAAGGTCTGAGACAAGGGGATCCCCTCTACCCCTCTTTTTGTTCTGGCTATGGATTTTTTCTCTAGACTCGTGACTAAGCCTTTGAAGATATCTCATCTTCTTTTTGTTATTGACTTTTTTTTTTTTTTGCAATGATGACAGTAGTTTTGCCCTTGCTATTGCTCATGATCTAGCTACCATCTCAAAAGCTTCAAGCTATAAATGAACTGAAGAGTAACATCATCTTTGCTAGTACTAGTCACTTTATTTTTACTCATATTCTTCACATCTTGGGCATTTCTAAAGGCTCACTGCCTTTTAAGTACTGGGGAGTGACCATAATCTCCTCAAGACTTACCTCTAAGCATTGCAAGCCTTTAGAGGAAATAATTCTTTATCTGCTGTAGAATTGATCTACTCTATTTCTCTCTTATGCATGCAGATTACAATGGATAGAATCAGTTATTTTCAGTGTGCAGAACTATAGGGCTGCAATATTTCCCTTTCCTAAAAAGATGCTTTCGTCTTTAGAACATAAATGTCAATCGTTTCTTTGGAGTGGTTCTATATCTTCTTGGAAAAGCCATGTGGCCTGGAAGATGATTTGTTCCCCTAAAACTCATAGTGGCCTTGGAGTTTATGGGATTGTTGACTGTAATTTGGCTTTCAATGCAAAACAAATCTGACATCTAATCACTGATAAAGAGCCTTTCGGTAAAGTGCGTTAACTCCTACTACTTAACGGGTTGCTCTATACAGAAGGCTTCAATGCCTAAATTTGGTTTTGTTGTGATCAAGAAGATTTTTTATAATAGAGAATCCATGAGACCCTGGATTATGAACTTGGTTTCTTTAAAGGCTGTTAAATTTCCTATGAGTACTATCTACTTGCAGTGAATTGAAACTATGATTTTGTCCTTAGGACATCTATTATTGCATGGCTTGCTGCCCATATTAGGCTATCAACTTGTGATAGAATTCTTCATTGGAATT
The DNA here is from genome assembly GCA_038382905.1 of Daphne laureola. Classification (NCBI taxonomy): domain Eukaryota; kingdom Viridiplantae; phylum Streptophyta; class Magnoliopsida; order Malvales; family Thymelaeaceae; genus Daphne; species Daphne laureola. The sequence continues at coordinate 12,577 of JBBYHH010067093.1, forward strand.
ATGGAGTAAGGCAAACGTGTGTCGTGTGCCTTATTGAGAATGAGTCAAGAGACCACCTCTTTTTCTCCTACACTTACTTTGCATCTATTCTTTTGGGCATTATGAGCATGATTCACCTTCGGGATCCTCCCCTTCACTGGCACCACACTTGCAGATGGTTTCTCAGAATTGCAAAAGAGAAGAGTCTCAAAGCACTTATTAGAAGAATTTCTTTTACTAACACTGTCTACTTCATGTGGATTGAAAGAAATAATAAGATTCTTTGTAGGAAAGTTGTCCCAATGAAGTTCTGGTGGGAAAGATCAAGGGTTTGGTTTGGCAACAAAATTCTCTTTGTCTAGATTCTGTTTTTTGATTATTTCTTTGTGTGGGTATATTATACATGTCTTCAACCCTAGTTAAGATGTAAAGCTAGGGTCTTTTCATTATTACCTTTTAATCATAGGTTTTCCATATTTGTAAGGCCTCTGGATTCTATGGTTGTAAGTGTCGCTGGGTGAAATTACATCATAAAATGCGAGATAAAATCTCTCTTCTCTGAAAAAATAATAACTCACACAATAAAAATTTCAACTACCCATTCATTCTAAGTGAAACTTTACAATTTTTGTGAGACAAAAAGAGTATTAGAAAGAAAAAGTTGGGAGACAGTAAATTTGAAAAAGATATCTAAACCTTGAGAGGAGAGCATCAGAAAGTACACGCAACTAGCCATGAATATGAGGAACAGGGAAAAAGAGGGTTTGTTGGAAGCCATGTGCGATCAAGCTTACATCAATGTTTTGATAAGGAAGAGCAAAGCGTTTATGCAAAACAATGAGCAATCCGGTGCTATCCCTATATAGAAAATTGTGAAAGAAAGGACGTATGTACTAAAGAATATGTTGGGCGGCCATTTTTCTTGTTTCCGAGGGACGTCATGCTATATGAAGGCCTTTGGCGGCTTCTCGTTGTGTGAGAGATGGTACATATATCTCTTGAAATCATGTAAGTTAGATGAACCCTTGATTGCCGTTTCAAAAAATGTTAAGTCGAAAGGATGTGGCCAAACAATCGACTTAAGATGTTGCTTGCCTCTTGTCTTTGGAATTACTTTAGGTTCACATCTTGTTGTGACAAAAGCTGCTACGCTGGTGGAGCATAGTGAAACCAGCATGACAAAAGGTTCTTCGTAATAGCTTCATTGGAAGGTTTTGATCGAATCAACCGTTTTTCTATCTTTTTATTAATATTACCCCTTAATCCCCTAAATTATAGTAACTTTTAAATTTTATTAGTCCATGAATTATATGTAACATGATGAGACTCGGTCCCTTTATAACGTAATTTCAGTGTTTTAACCCACTGACCCAGTAACTTGTTTTACTTGATATTACTGGTACCATAAAGAAGTGGCCATAAATTGGAGAGTCTTGACCAATTTGAAAAATCATTTAATGTGGTTGAAATAACTGAATTATGGGTCTGTCGATCAAGTAAGGGAAATTCAATAGAATTCATGCGATAAAAGGAATTGCAGACATATCTTATATGGGGAAAGAGATGTAAACAAGCAAATTTCATACTTTTTTTGATCATACCTAACTAACCCAATGGTGAGAAAGAGTTTGATTCATTTTTACGAATTTCATGTTGATAAATCCACGGATCTAGAAATTCATCTCAAACAATTGAATCTTCTCAAACGATTTCTTTTTAAGAACCAAAAAGATTTGTGCCAAAACAATAGATGCAAAGAAGAACAAAAGGCCTTGAACACGTAATGGGTCTTGAAGTACTATTTCCGCATCCCCCTGACCAAACCCACCCACATTAGGATTACTTGTTAATGGTTGATCGAGTTTAATAGATTCACCCTCTAAAACAAGAAATTCTGGTCCCGGAAGGATAATATCAACCACTTAACGCCCGTCCATATTAATGTCGTCAATTTCTAATAGTTTAGTGCCATATTTGAATGAATTTTAAAGCTTTTAGGGTAGAACTTAAAAAAATGTGCATTCGGGTAAAATGAAGAAAAAAAAATAAAGACCAGTGGGTTTTGTTTGGATGAAAATGAATGAGAGAGAAGAAAAGAAATTTAATGTTCCTTAATGTAGTCAGAGCCGCATTAGAGGCCGCATTAAATGTTGTAACTTGAATGTCAATGCGGCGGTTTAATGCAAGTTCATATTTAATGCAGCCTCTGTCGCATTAAAACTCAGAATCATGTACGTAGTGATATGCTTTCATCTGTCTAGCAAAATTAATGCGTTTATTTCAAAATTTAATATAGGGAAAATGGATAATATTACCATCAAAATTTTAGGATCGAAAACTTTTTATCACTGAAGTTTTTTTTGGGGTCAGTTTGTCATCAAAGTTTACATTTTAGGGTCCGTTTGCCATTCACTGTTAAGTATCAGTGCTTTGGTGGTTTTTTTTATGATGTGGCATGGTAGGTGGCTATTATTTGTAGAGTGGGATGATGATTCGGATTAAAAACGACACCTAAGCTATACACACACATACTCAAAAGCTCTGCTCTCAAACATTCAAACACAAAGTACTGGGCGTAAGAAAGGCAGAGGAAACGTCAACTTATCCCTGTCATTGGCGCCGAGACTGGCGATTCTTGCATTCCGTTGGTGGTGGCTGGTTCACGATGGGTATCAAGCACGCAGGGCGGCGCAGCAGAAGGCTTAGGTATACAGTTTCTTCTGTAATTTTTGAGATAGGGTTAGTTGTGTTTTAATGGGTTATGGGTTTCGGTTTTATGAATGCTTGAAATTTGCAATTTTGGTAGTCGATTTTTACTGTGTTGGTTAGGGTTTCGTTAATTTGGGTTAGTGAAGGTTGAATTGGTGTGTTACAGATGATGTGAGGGGATGCTAGGTTTGCGATTGTTTTGAAATAACCATTTTTTTCGTGTTTCTTGTTGTGCAGGGCAATTGATGGTATAAGGGCCAAAACATCCCAGTACACCATTCACCATGGTGGGAGCTTCAAGAATCCTCCTTATAGGTATAAAGGTGGTGAGGTAGAAGTGGTTGATACCTCAGATTATTTTAGTGAATGGATAACTTTTATTCACTTTATGCG
>JBBYHH010067204.1:0-15656 GCA_038382905.1 Daphne laureola
TGGCTTAGGTGGTGCTATGCGTCTCAAGTGAGCATGCAATGTAAAGGAGGCAACGACAGAAGTGGCAAGAATTGATTCGACTTGTCGATTGACGGCTCTGCAATGGTTGGACAAAGGGGCAATGATTGGTGGTGGGTCAGGAAGGGCCGCGAGGCATATTGGGGCCCGCAGTGGCCGCATCTTTGTTCGCGGTGCTTGGGAAGGGTAGAGTGGCGTGTGCAACAAGGAGAAGGAGGAGGTGGGAAAGGATGGCGTTCTTAATGAATTCTGAGATTGAGGGGGTAAACGGATCGTTATACTAAATCTTAGAGCAATGTTTGATATTTACTCTAAAAACATAACAATTTCGTTAATCAATCCACGTAGCACCACTAGCTTCCTAGTGACAAATTTACTATTTAACAAAATATTAATGATATTTTTACTAAAAAAAAATTTTAATGGCAAAATAAAATACTTTAAAAAAGTTACTGATAAAATACCTATCTCCCAAAGATTAAATTAAGAAACCATTTATGAGAATAATGGTGGAAATGTGAAGTGGAGTAGTAAATAGTAATAATGACATGAGTATAGGGAAAACAAACATTGGATCCTACAGCTAAGCATACTTCTCTATTTCAGTCCTAAAACATGTTTTATGACGTGGAAAAAAGTAATTTTACTACTGAAATTCATTTTAAAGTGAGAATAACACTAACATTTTATTGAATAGGTAAACTCAACGTTAAGTTGTTTTAGTTAGCGCTCACGTGTCATGCCACTGGATGATTAGTTAGGCATTGATTGTACATTTTTATAGGGTTAATGTTTTAATTTCACTTAAAATTTGTAAAACTAACAAATCAACCATTAAATTGTGACATACTTTAAAGTGAAATTAAATATTAATCTTAGAAAATGTACATTGAATGTCTACGTATCCGGCTAGTGGCACAACTTGGACAACTTAATGTTCAATGACAAGTTTATCCCTTTAATAAAATATTGGTGATAATTTCGTATCAAAATGAACTCTAGTGACAACTTTAAAAATTTCATAAATTTTAATGACAAAATTACCACTTTCCTCTTTTATAATTTATTATTATAACTTTGTTGAAGTGTCGTTGTAATGTTTGTCTTACAAATATCGATGGTAAGGTTGACCAATAGAGAAAATTTATAAAGTTAACGACTTGAAACAAATTTAAAATATTAAGTGCACTTCATATTTTGTTTCAAGTCACAAAATATCGATAGTAACGTCGAGCAATAGATAAAAATGATCATACATAAGATCCCCAACTTAACAACAACAAATGGTAAAGAATAGACAACACAACCAAGAGTAACTTATTTCACCGCAATGAACAGTATGCGGGCGCTATAAATCACATCCAAAAAGAACACTAACCAGACCCAGCCTAAAGGAGGAAAGACATAATCTTGCTGCCAAGCTGCATAATGCTTTTGTACACATATATTACAGATTTCCAAGCCAAAGCCATGACTCAAAAACAAAATAAAAGGGCACACAATTAAGCTAGCAACCTAGGGCGGGCTTAATGATAACAAGCACAACAAAGCAGGGGAAGAGAAAAATGAGATAACAAGGCATCAACTGCCACCTGCATGAATCCTGCAGGCATCTTCCTCGTTCTGTATCGGCCAAAATAAATACAGTAGAAGTGCTATATTACTTCAGATCCCGGTGACATCAAATAAATTTCCAAATCCCTTGTGCCAAGCTCACAACTCCAGCAATGAACCAATCTGATCATATGCTCAACCACTAGGCATGTCTTTGAGCACCTGGAGGTGCTGTTGGTCTCGGGAAGTTGCATGTGAACTGCGCATCTGCAAAGTTTGGAGCTTCGACGTAGGGACTCTGCACATTGTTATAATTTGTTTTATCATTAAACTAATCCAGGACGTATGATTCAAGCTAGTTATAGGGACAAACTGCAATGTGAAATGCATAGCAATGGCAAAAGGAACAGTATATTTCACCATCATTAAAAATATTTGGAAGAGAAACTACAAACAGATATTCCACCCTTCAGGCATTAATTTTTTTATTGGAGATGTGTTAACTAAACTCAGTTAAACTGGAGTCTTACTTTATGTTAGATCAAGATGTAAGTCCATGTATGCTCAGTTGATTTCACAATTTATCTGCCAACTGTCCGTTGCTTTAATTCATTTTTTTACATGTGGAAAACAAAACAAAAAAAGCTAACAAATGAATTAACAACTTTTAAAAACCACTTCATGTATCCTCTGATCATCAGCTTCCACGTTCAATACCAATATTATGTATTCTCAAACTGAAGCCAGCAACCAAGTAACAGAACCGTGTCGAAATGAATGAGACGAAAATGGGCTATAGAACCTGTGATAGAAAGGAATCAGACGACTCCAAAGTGCTTGATGTTGGGGAGGAATCAGCAGAACGTGCACCATCCTTTTGTTCAGTACCATTTAGCTTGTGCATTTCACTACCAAAGACGGGATCATTCTCACTTCCATTGGCAGACTTGGCACTCTGAACATAACACTTATCTTTCAAGAGAAGTCAAAGGATAACAGAACAGAAGATACATGAACCACGTGAAGAACGCTTACCTGGAATATTTTACCAAGGGTTTTCAGACCCTTCGCTCGTGCACGAAGCTCTTCTTTCTTGACATTGTTATCTTGAAGAACCTAGCATAAGGATCAATAGGTTAAAACCAGGTTCCACTCCCAGTTTCACAATGACCAAGAAATAGAAGAGCAATAACAAAGTAACCATTTGGCAAACACGAGAAAGAGTGGCCTCGATGTCTGCTACATTAAGCTTCCACAATGAATCGATCATCAGCTTTTTATGGGATTGCATATATTCTTCAAGCTCTTGCTCGGTATAATTTCCTTGAGCGCTCAGTTGCTTCTTCATGTCCTCCTGTAGCTGGATTAAAGCAATTGCACCTGGAAATACCAAGGTTTACTAACAAATGGAGTATCTTTCTAATACTCCATCCCAAATTTTTTACAACAGTTACTCTCTTGGGTTGTCCCAAATTCTTTTCACCATTTCCTCATCTAATAACTTCCTTTAGAAAATATACTTGAACACCCATCAGTTTCTCTCAGATCTAACCCACATAGTCCCACCTACCAAACATACCATCCCTATGTTCTGTGAAGGAAAAATTGGAAAAACAAATGTACCATTTTTTCTTAAAACTCGAACACATCCTTGTGCCTCCAATTTAGACCAGAAACAGTACTTCTCTAGTAAAGAACAAATCAACCTTTTCTAAGTTAACCTTGAATACTGTACCTACCGTTATTATTTGTCAATATAATATCAGAGAGCAATGTAACCAACAATTTGCAGCTATGCAGCAGTTGTTTAGCAGCAGATACCAACCTGTTGCTGCCGTTACTTGAGATTTAATAAAGTGGCCCTTGTTTCTAAACCACTCTGCAACGAATGGCACACCAAGATACATGGCTTTTTTCCCAAGCTCCTTAGCTGCCTGCCTTACATATATGTATCCAATCGTGTTTAACATATCAACACCATAAGCTGCAAAGTCACGGGAAAATCGATTTTAATAAAAGCAAACAAAAAAAATAAAACAAGAAAGGATCGAGACAGTACATTACTCATTGCCTTAGGAAAGTGGAAATTACATATGAAAACAGAAAGCACACTCTAAAAGGTCTTCAGTTTATATCATGATGACCCATCAAGGTAATCACCTCACATTTTAACATACCAAGAACTCGTTTTCCTTCATCAAGCTAATACTAGCCACTGTTATTTCTCAGAAACAAGACTCCATGATACACTTGTGTTCATTTTAAGGAAAACCGACCAAACCCTAATTACAAGTAGTTTCCATTCAATAACAGAGTCGTGTGCCCATGTCTGCTTGTTGCCAAGTTAGAGCCTTAGAGATGTGTTCCTTTGTAAACACTAAGAGTATATAAGCCTGACAATTTGTATCCTTACATAAAGGTCTACACTACGTTGTTCCAACTCCCATTTTCAAGCCTCTTATGCACCAGATGTTCATTTCTATACAAACACTAAAAACTATGTATAAAAGACGAGCTTCACAAATTTTAATATACACCATGGGCTACAGTGAATTTTATTATATCCTCCATAATCTCATTTAAAATTTCGCAGTCCTCAAGCAACATGATGGTTTTAACAAAACTTGCCCTGCAATGTACTTCGTCAAAGATCTGATCATATGTGTAACATCTTTCTAAATTATGATCGATGTTCTGACTTAGATTTGTTTGGTGATCAGTCTCATCCGCAAGGAATGATGACACCTAACTTTTGCTTGCATATATATGAGGTCCACCATAACAATTTCTACTGAGCTCTATTACTAAATAGATCTTTAAGGACTTGAAAGTTGAAAAAAAAGCCAAGCAGCTCGAACACTAAGACCTGCTCCAGCATGATATCCCCAATAACGTCAGTCTACATTAGAAAATATGTTTCCATGATAGGACCTATGGTAAGACGTCCTAGGCACTCTCCCAGAAGCTATTTCTGCATGAATAAGTATCACAAAATATTTGTTCTTCCTCCAACGTGTTTACTGTTGATTTATCAGAGTAGAGCAATTACTTCATCATATCACATATTACCAGCATCAGATAACCGCTTGACTTCGGCTTGTGCATGACTCACAAAGTCTTCTTTGTTTCCTTGCACATACTGATTGAGATGGTCTTTTAGTACCTGTGCAAGCTTTTCTTCTCGTTCCTTCTGAACAGTCTGTTTGCAGTACATGAAAAACAATAAGGCAAGTAGAGCAATAATAAGTAACTAAATTATAGATGTGTGTGGATGTGTGTATGCAAGCCTACAAATGTCTCAAGTCCACTCTCCCAAGAAAGGTGAGGCTTGCACACCATGTCTAACATACATAGAAAACAAAATATTTTTAAATTAACTTCCATCATTTACAGTGTAACTAAAGTATAATTTTGGTCATGAGAGTTTGTCAATTCTCAGGTGCATTCAACGTTTCAGTTTTCCACATGCATCACTAAATTTCAATAGCTTTAGAATTATATTATTATATCAGTATGTCGTACATTATATAACAGCAACTTTAAATACTAACATGAGACACCTGCATATCTGGCTCCATCCCATAGATCAAGTATATCTCCATTTTTGTAACTTCGAGTCACTTAGATAGCGTACAAGATATCTTTGGGTTAGGAAAAGAAATTGTTGAAGTATGAGGCATTCATTTTGGGAGAGAGGTAGGTGGAGTAACACACATAGTTTACATCACTAAGAATGGTCTGTCCTCTTATAGATTCACTTCTATGTGACAGAAAGAAAAGATGATTTAATTTAAAACCTATTAGACAAAAGACAATAAAGTAACAACAATAGTAGTTTACATCACAATGAAGTATAAACGGTCATTTTCTTTTCTGCCTTTTTCCAACCAAGCCTGTGCTTCTAGCTCGATAGGCTCCAATCCTTTTCTAGTGTTTAGAACATGCTCTTAGTCATAATCGCAAGTTCTTTTTCAAAAAAGAAAGGAAAAGAAAAGGAAAGGAAAGGAAAAACTAAACTGCACATTTTCTCTTACTTTGCATCGAACAAGCAAAAATCAGAGAGAAAAAAAGTAGTAAAAATAAAACATTCACAAATTTTAACTATCTCAAACTTTAAGAAAGATTTTCAGAAGAGCTTACTCTCATTTTCTCCTGCAGTTTCTTGGCATCAACCTGCTCGCCTTCAGTGAAAATGTCTAAAGAAGCCATTGACGCCATAGCAAGCTGCCCAATGTACTCCTCGAACAGTTCACTCCCAAAAAGCATTGCAAATATTGCAGCAGGATCAATGATTCCCTCCCTAAAAGGACAATTTTTAAAAATCATAGAATAGGCACACAAAGATGTCACTGAACAAGGTAATGTCGGTTAATGTTTACATGAAAATGATGCATGATTAAGTGAAAGCCCATGAACCTTTATGCAATGTGGTAATGGAATAAAAGCAAGGAACTAACGTTGAAATCCCAGATTTTCCATGTGCATCATATGCTTGGCGCTGACCTGGATCACTCAATACTTGGTAAGCCTCTCCTAAAACCTGAGGCGAAATAGAACAAACTTTCAATATAAACAATATAACCCATATATTCCAAGTGCCCATTGGGCATCTCACTTCAATTTTACGTTTATGTCAAAGAGACCTATTGACTATCAGACAACCTATTGACTATCAGACAAACATACTCGCAACAATTTTCACTTGCTCTTGATCATTAATTTACACTCCCTCTGTCCTAAAAAATTGCACCATTTAACTTTCATGTTTCAAGATTCAACGTTTGACTCAAACATTTGCAAAGATAAATAGTACTCATATGAATTATTTAACTTTAAATGTCAAGACATTCATGAAAAAGAAGCAAAGACTAAATATTGTGAAACAACAAAAACAAATGGTGCAATTTTCTGAGGACGGATGGAGTAGGTTAAATGGATCATATTCGGCACCTACAAATGTAAGTCCAGAGCTTTGAAAGCATTACGAGGCATAAATTATAAAAGACCCACAAGACTTAGTGCAAGACACTCTTCCAGGGATGAAATTCCAACCAAGGGTAGTTCCCTAACCTTCGTCATAAGCTTTCCTTAACTTGCAATGAAGTAACATAAGATGGCAATAGTCTTAACTCTTAATCTGTTCTATTGTTATCACAAGATTAAAATTGAAAATGACATTTGCAACATGAAAAGCTGCATACTTAGCCATTAACACTCTATCTTTTCAGGTTATGAGACCAGTAAGAAGACTATTGAGCTGTGATTATGGTCGTTTCCCTTTCCTTTTCAAAACTTTCTTCAGGCCACAAATCTAAAATAAATTAAACTAAGGTGTACGGGGAAGTGGTTGGATAATTAAACAAATACTATTAGTTAAAATATCTGACATTGCCATCATATATTTTCTATCGCACCATTATGCTTTTATAAATAGAGCAGCTAACTATTGTAAGTAGCAGTATCCAAGTATTACGATTTTTTTTTCCATGCTTCAGCGGAATTCCAAACCGTAGAACTTGCCTGAAAATTCTGTGCAGCAAGTGGGTCATTTGGGTTTTTATCTGGATGAACCTGGCGTGCCTGCGGACCATTAAAAAGGCATTAATTAGATACACTTCTAATATCATTGGGAAAAGCAGAATATAACGCTAGAACTATCACATACTTTTTTAGCAATAACAATGAGAAAAATATCAGCATAACCAAGAATTAGCAACATTAGCTTGCTAAAATGTCAGCTATTCGTCACCATGCTCTCCTGTTCTATACACTTCTGAACTTCCTACGACACAAGCATATTTTCCTGTCTTGTTTTCTAGATGTCCAAAGTTTTTGCATTTATAATTGGAGAATTCTAGTAACCAGTAATCTATATTGGTTGACAGCTTGCTGCTGACCTCAAACTTCTTAATAACTAAAAATAAAGAGATTCAAACCCATAATAATTCGGTATTGTGCCTTGTACTTACCATATTACTGTTGAAGATACGTTTAGGGTAAGAAAAGCGAGACATGCTTTTCTAATCTGATCACTACTAGTGATAGGAAATCATAATTGAGCAAAATGACCCCCTGAAAAGTCACCCAAACGCTAATTTTTGTTTGTTTGTTTTAACAGGTGCTATTTCTCGCACACAAATGATAATTATAACTCACGATATAGACACCAATCAGAGCAGACTCCGTATCCACAAACTGAAAAGTGATCATGACTATCACCCCGATAGTGGTTTGAATGGATCACAATAAATGCACATTTTGATATGCTAATTAGGAGAACAGAATAGATGAGTGTGATAAGCTTTGTTGATTTCATCTTCAGTGATTTGAATGGATCACAATAAATGCACCTTTGGCTGGAAATGCATGATGGAGGAATATTTACCTTGATGTAGTAAGCTTTCTTGATTTCAGCTTCAGTGGCCGTAGGGCTAACTCCCAGTATGTCATAGTATTCTGTTTCCTTCACCATCTGGTCAGTACTTGTATTTGACTTGATTTCTTCAAGAAAAAAGAGCAGAAAAAAGAAAAGAAGAACAAAGCTGTAAGACACAAATCTAATGTTTGACGAACATAAGATAGAAACTGCAGCGTACAGGTAAAGTAAAGACAAGAAAATCTAGCATGCTAAATAGTCATTGTCCTGGTTGAAGCTAGCAATATGCACCCAATTCTATTACACCCTACACAAACTACTTACCATTCCCACAGACCATAACAATATCCTATTTGCAAGCTGTTCACTTATTTTTCGAATATAGCTGTAGGGTTTGTTGCTTATTCATAAGTTAAGGTTGTAGGTTTTGTTGCTGGTAGATAAGCAACGAAAAAATAAAAATGCAGCTTGATTGCATAGCCATAGCATGACTTTCAGGGTCGACAAAGGACAAACACAATAATGAAAGCTGTTGTTGCTCACAGCAGGAAGTGCTCGAATGGAATCGATAGTAGAATATGCTGCGACTTTTACAAGATTTGGAGCGCTTCAAGAAATACCACTCCTTAAGTTGCTCCAAGAAAAAGCAGAAGAAGAATAGAAAAAATCATCCACGTACAAAAACGTCCCGAGTTCGTGAGATTGATAGTTCTCCGCCAAGTCACAATTACGTCTAAATTTTGTGTACGTAGAAATTACCAACTAAACTCAATCGAAGTCCAAATTCATTTTGCTCTCTTGTGGCTTGAACTCAAGCTACAACTCGATCGTAGTTTAATTAAAAAAAAGAATGATCAAACACGTATGGTAAATCAGTGAGCAACAATCGAAACTCACGCTAATTACAAGACACAGAATAATCAAAGCGCGTAATCTTAGCACAATGAACGCATAAGAATCGAATATGCTATTAGATCGAGCAACCAGATAACAGTAGCCGAAACTAATCACGCTCAACAAGAAGTTCAATTTATGGGAACTAAAACAGAACACGATCAGAGAGCTGAAACTGATCTAACCTGGCTGTAGATAAGATGACAAAGGCTTGCTGCTGGGTGCTAAAATCTAATGGATGGGGAGACGCAACCTTGGTCCAAATAATTTCGTAACTGACCAGAAGAAATTCAAATACGGCGTGAATTTCTGGGGAACCAACTAAAGATAAAAAGAAAGAAGAAGAAGTTTCGAAACCTCGGCCTGGGTCAACTGTCTGAGTGATCTGATTTGAGAGGAAGAACAAACCAACTTCGCTTAAGCTTCAAGCTCGGTCAAATCAACAAGTTTCATAACTGGAAATTTCGGGGAGGCCGGACGAAGGAGCCGAGAAGACGGAATCCAGACTGCTGAATGCTGATATGGAAATGGGAAGTTGCGATTGGAACTGTGTAGTTGGATGAATCCTACTACTTTTTTCCTCCTTTCTCCACTCTTCCATTTTCCCTTTTTTGTGTTTTCTGTTGTTGTTGTTTTTTTTGTTTTTTGTTTTTTTTTTTTACTATTTGAGTACTCAAACTTTGGTTATGTTGTCTTTTTTTTTTTTTTTTTTTCATAATAGAGTATTCACTCTGTTACTTAAAAGTTACTACATTTTTTTTTAGAATGTCTTAAAAAACTTGCTCCACTCCCCTCTATGGAAAGCTTTTTTATATCAATTTTATTTTATTATTATTATTCTTTATTCTCATTTGAAAAATTATTTTTGTATTATATATATATTTTACATTTTCACCATCAAGTGAACACACATTCTTGTTTTATGTGCTGCTGAAAGTACTGCATGTTTAATGGGAAGGAGGGAGTATTTGTTATTGATGTGGTTTTTGAGTGGAGGAGAAAGAATCTCACTTTTTCAATTCTCAATACATTTAACAATTTTAAATCTATTATTTATCTATAAAATAATATTTTTTTTAAATTTCTCAACTCACATACATCTCATCCATTAATCAAAAACACAACTCTAAATTTTCCAAAAAAAAATTCTTTTGACCCTTTGTGAAGTCAAATATAAGTCATTGTCCTATTAATTTAAGGACATTTTTTTTAATGAAATACTCTCTTCGTCTCATAAAGATTGCAACATTCTGTTTTCAGTATTTAATTTATGATTTATTTTTTTTAACATGTTGACATATAATATCAAATAATTTATATGTATATATTAAATAAATGTGTCTAGTTTTTAAATATATTTTTTTAAATTATTTTTAATAAATTCTTCTTTACTAAAAATTGAGTCAAATACAAGATAAAAAGTCAAATATCACAATCTTTACGGGATGGAGGCATTAACAAATCATTGATGTTCAAAAAATAAAATAAAATAATTGAATGAAGATTAATTTGATATTTTATTGATAAACTTTTGATGAAAAAATGCACACACTTTGATGGTAGTTGCAATCTGAGTGCTTTCTCATCTAGTTCCATTTAATTCCATATTGGGAGCTGGAATACTTTTTAAAAAATTTACTTCGTATAAATGTTTTAGATAATAGGTATAATTTTAAATATGTGTTTTTTAAATAAAAAAAGAAAAATAATTATTTTATCATTAATGTTTAGAGATTTGTTACATTTTATCACTAATTTTTTTTATAGATTAAATTACTACTGATGTTTAAGAAATTAAATAAATTTATCATTACTATTAAATAATTTAACAGATTTTGTTAAATTCTTTAAATTAATATTTTATTTTTATTTTAAAAATTATAAATATGACGGTAGGACAGTAGGAGTAGGAGGTGAGGTGGGTCATTTATAAAAGGCAACCCAATTAGTAATTCGGATCAAAATAGGCTAGTTGAAGCAGATGGGCTTGGGCCATAGGTTTCAAGTTTTTAAGTATTTGATTGAAGTTTTTATTCCAAATCTTTTAAGGTTCAATTGTACTTTATCTTCTCTTTTAATAAAAAAATCTATTGCCAATAAAAAAAATAGAAAAAGGTGTTGAAGACAATAGCAAAAAAAAAATGATGAGTATGGAGGAATTGGAATTTCTTCCCCAAGAGTGTAACTGTTCTTGATGCGTTTGATGATGAATATGGAGGAGTTGGTGTTGATCCAGAAAGATTGCCAGTTAAGCCCAGATCCTTCGCTGAATTGCTTCGGTTACTCCATATTCGTTTGAAAACGTATTTTTTTTCTTTTCTAAAAGAACAAGTTTTCGATACCCATTACACAAACTATCCATAACACTCTGTAAAGTTAACCGGAAACGCACAAAGAAACGAAAGAAGCAGAGGCGGAAAGAAAGAACGCTCCCGCCGGTGCCGATTTTGGCAGTGAGGCGGTAGAGATGAAGGGCAGGACAACAAATTTACTAAATGCTAAAAACTAAATCAAACAATTATAACTAAATGCTAAAAACTACTAATGATAACCTTTTCAAAACATAATAACTACTTGATTTCAAATAGTTACTAAAGACACAGAAATTTGATCAATGGCTAAATGTATCACGTTCTTTCGTAGGGGTGGAGGACCTGAGTAATACCAAATCATAGTTGAGGACAGTCATAGGTCGAACCACTGTAATTCATGACATTTTTCAGTATTTTACCTACGTTACTTATGGGATGTACTTTTAATTCACTATGGTACACTCGGCTGATGTTTAAAAAATTATGTATCTAGTGCATGCCATGTTATAAAACCCCGGCACCGCAAGTACACAGACGCAACAAAAAGGTTCCAACTTCCAACTTCCAACTCCAGTAACAAGCAACATCCTCGACCGCTGCTACCTTGGAGCTTCCAGGAAAGAGATTATACCTGCGGGATGGGACGATAGGAACCTCTGTGTTGAACTCCAGCTAGCGTGTTGAAGATGCCATGGCAACAGCGCGATGCTGCCTAAGAATTCTCAGATGGCTTGGAATTTTCCGCAGATGGGGTGACCATGTCTTGGAAGGCATCCATGTCGATTGTCATATCATCATTAACATCAGCATCCTCTACCTCAGCCATTATCTCATCCCTGTCTCCAGCCACAGGTTCAACTCCATTTTGTGTTGGATCTGGTTGTAATTGTTGTTGGACATGAGTCTCAGTCAGTTGATCTATACTTGATACATTTGCTTTCGGGCAGGACTCATTGCAGATGCTCAATGTAGAAGTCACCAATAGATTCTGCAAGAAAATGAGAAAACAAAGACATTAACCATACTGGTCTTTCGACGTAAAAATTAGATTTTTTTTTTTTTTTTTTTTAAACCATGACAGCTACCAATAAGCAAGACCATTACTTTCCTTTTCACAACAGCAAAAGGTGTTTTGAAAAATTGCTCTAACATATAGTTCCGCCAGTATAAAATGTGAAATACAGAGCAGCGGGCAAAACCTTAAAAAGGGCTTGCTAACTCTACTTTCCTAAATTTCTTTGACAAGAGTTTTGAGTGCACAACTCTTGTTAAGGATGTGAGAATTTTTCTAAGCTTTGGATAGCTGATTTGATAAAGCGAAAACATCTAAAACGATGTTTTGCACGTTCTTAAAACAAGATGTACAGTAAACCTTTTTCAAAGAAAATTTTCCAATTTTTTCCCCAAAAAAATGGGGGGGAAAACACATCAAATTGCTCGCTTTACCTTCTCTAATGCCAGGGCAAGCTTTGAGATGTTTGGATACATGTTTCTGGCATCCAGCAGGATCTGCTCCAGATCAGAAAATAATATTAAGAGAGTTTTGAGGGAAAGCCAAATCAAACAAAGGTAAAACCACTGTAGATCTGTCACATTAAGATTGTTCCCAAAACCCATTAAGAACTCAGAAATGAACTATTCACCTCACAGATTCTCTGTAGAGTAAATGGTGGCCCATCCATAAAATTATGAAGCTCTGCAATGCAAGAATGCAAAATATTACAGAATTTTCTCATTAGCAAACAAAACCAGGTCAGATTAGCTAAAGATCCCTACTGCAGGAAATGTAGAATACCTGAACATATTCATTTACGACCTTATTGACAGACATATATTGTTAGCACTTCCTATCTTTATACACAATTTATTAAGTTCCCAAGAAAGAGATATCAACATGTAAATCTGGAACATACCTTCATCTAACCGTCTCACCAGCTCCGGATAGGTTCCACCTATTGATGAAATTTCCTCCTCGGTAGCCATTTTTGCCTCTGGATACTCTGACAAAACCTTAAAGAATATAAAGTGCATAAGGATCATTATCATCATAGTAAGAACAACTCCATGATTAGCACTCCAAGTACAAAGGAAACTGACGTGGTCATACAATGTGAGTTCAAAAACTACTGATAGGCTATCACAATCATATGAGAGAAATTGCCGGACATGTGACATTCGTTGCTGCATGTTGGAACTCTAGACTCATATTTTATGAGATATGTCTAATCTATAAATGTAGTCTGTAGACCTTTCTTTAAGAACAACTTTTGTGCCATTAAAATAAGAATTCTTCCATCAATAAAGAAGGAGCTTGATCAAGAAAACCAGCAGCTTAAACTGTGCCTCTAGATTAAATATCCTAGTGTCTCAAATTTAGCACGAAAACTTGTATGCCTTTGACAATGGCACGGTATCATTGTCTTCCAGCAACATGGAGAATAAAAAAAACTATATTTTCTGGACC
Organism: Daphne laureola; assembly: GCA_038382905.1. Taxonomy (NCBI): domain Eukaryota; kingdom Viridiplantae; phylum Streptophyta; class Magnoliopsida; order Malvales; family Thymelaeaceae; genus Daphne; species Daphne laureola. Next base: position 13,619 of record JBBYHH010067204.1, read on the forward strand.
AACTTCCAGAAACATGCTTCCATGCTGCTCAGTGTGAATCCCAAAGGGGACACTTGAGAAATCAAAGACTGAAACATTTCAAAGCCATTAAACTCAAAAGTGTCCTGAAAACTGGTGTCTGTAGATCATGACACTTAAAATAAGGCATAAACCTTAATGTAGTAGCTTACATATGTGAACGTGCCTTTATCTACTTTCCAGAAAGAAAAAAGAAGAGGAAGAGGATATGAAAATAGGAAGGAAATGTATTGCAACCAAGAAACCATGAGATCTTGTCTTGGCAAAACTACAATACCCTTACCCGCTTCAGCTGAAAAGAAAGCAGAGTCTTCAGCTTTTCCCAGTCATGCCTACATGTAAATCTCGCATAATATGCTTGTAAGTCATCAGCAGATAGTATCGATTAACTAGCTTACAAGTTCAAGTCATGCTTGCATGTAAATCTCACATAATACGCTCAGATTTTTTGGGTCACGAGGGCAGCAGATCAGGGTGCTCTTAAGTTCACTGAGATTTTTCAAATTTACAGATAACATGCTGGCATGTTTTGATGCCTTGGAAATAAATCTTATTTAATCGTGGATAAAGGGAAAAGTTGTGCATACCAAAATTTTCCTGTCGATGCAATAGCTTCGAGTATACCTCTAATATCTTCTTCAATAACTTCAGGTCTGGATTCTGTATCACTACAAATCAAGAGGGAGTAAAGATACTAATAAAAACAATATACTAGGTTACAGCATCAGGAATGACAGAGTAACACGTATCACAACAAAAGAAGGCTAAAATAAAAGTATGTTAAAGAAAAAAAAAATGTATGCTTAACAAAATTTTCAGATACAGAATCATGAATGCAATTACACCTATCCTGAGCTAATTTGAACAAAGCTCACTGACAATTAAATTCAACCAGGAACACATTTACTAGAGTTAACAGGGAAGTAATTCAAAAAAATAAAAATAAAAATAAAAATGGGAGAAGTCTGAAGCAAATACCTATTGTTTAGGACAACAGGATCTGAATTATCCTGGACTTGCTCCACTTCCACTTTATTCTCCGCAATAGCTGTCGACTGTTCTACATTCTCAGTCGGTGCAGTCTCCATCTAAACACGAACACCTGAAATTGAGGGAGAACGCGAGCAGAACAAGTGAATTGACTGGGATCAAAAGATGCGAAAAGACACCAATAGCAGAAAACGAGTTTGGCAGCCGAATGTCGCACAGTGACAGCCGAAAGTGGAGAAAGCGTGGGAAGATGAGGAAGAAAGGAGCGCAAGTACCTTATGCAGTTCACCCAGCTATCGAGATATTGCAGTTACAGGACCCGCCGTTGAACGGAAAGTCTGCCGGCGATCTGAAGGTCCCGCTGATGAAAGTAAAACGAAGTTGCATCTTGCAGAAGAAATTGGAAAAGCTATTCGACAGAAGGCCCAAATTAGCTTGCCTACGTGATGGGCCGCTGGCCCAGCCATTTAAAATTGCTCTTCGTAAGTAAGGATACTTGTATTAGTAATACTCCATCCGTCCTTCTGTCCCGGAATTATTAAAATATTTTTTTATTATTTTAAATTAATTTAAATTTTAATTAAAAAAAACAGTAAAAAAAATAAAAAAATTATATATCTAAAAAAAATTTAATTATAAATTATAAAAAATATATAAATTATTTAATTTCACATGATTAATCATCTCGGTCTAGTCTCTGGATTAAAAAGAAGAGAATACTTTTACATCATATTTTATCACAAACTTGAATGTGAAGTCCCAATCAGCCAAAAATTTGACTGTTGAATACCGTCAGGAAAAGTTCTATTGTAACCATCGAACTTTTCTTAACAAAAAATTGAGTAAATTGCATTATCTATACCTAAATTATAATTTATGTTGTAAATTTATACCTGAATAAAATTTTGTTACAAAAATGACTCTAAAGTATGAATATGTTGCAAACCTATACTTGCGAGTTAACTTCCGTTAAAACTTAACAGAAATTGTGATTAAAATGCTCAAATTGAGCCTCTGAGTTTTTAAAATG
>JBBYHH010067315.1:0-15653 GCA_038382905.1 Daphne laureola
TAAGAAAAGTTTTTACAAGTACGGGTTTTTGGGAAACAACACAACTTAGAATAGTCTAGCATCGACGTCGACCGCCCACCGCCGGCCCCAAACCGATCGTCCGCCACACCGTAAAGTCTTCCGCAGCGCCGGGCGCGGGGGCGGGGGTGACAAAGAAGTTGTTCCAACATGAATTTGATGAGGAATTGTAGATGCAGTCTACCAATAGTGGTGAGGATGGCGGGGATGGAGTTAAATGTCGGCATCACTTCCTTCGTTGTTTTAGGTTCGGCAATGGTGGGTTTTGCGGGTTTAGGTAATGGTTAGACCTCCACTTCCTAACCATGTTGTGAAGATGTTAGTGTAGTATTAAAGAATGAAGCTTGGCTTAGCCCAAAACTTATAACTTATAGGACTATAGGACTAAAATGTTAACCCAAACGCTTATAGAACTTGTTTAAACTACATTACACAACAGTATAGGACTCATAGTCATATGTATAAACTTATAGGACTCATACGTTAAATCAAAAACTTAAAAGACTTCAATAAACATACAAAAATCATTGAGACATTTCATCAAACACTTAATATGCACCATAAATATTACTATGAAAAAAAACACTCTCATGCGGCCTAGGGTTTCCTTTGCTCCTGGCGTCGCCGCCACTTGGTTTCTCATTTCCGGCCGCCGGTGCCACTCCAGTTCGAGCGCCGATGGCTTAGCCCACCGGACGTCTTGCATTATCCACTGACGCTGGTGGCTTTCTGCTGCTGTCTACCGCCGGCATGCCGGCTTGCATAGCCACGACTTGGTTTGCGGCCCCTGTTATGCTCGGGCTTCCGGGCTAAGGGTCACCGGAGTTGCGGCGGCTCTGCGTCCTCTGCCCCACTGCCATCAGGCGTGCTCAGTGCAACCAGGCCGCTCACAGCGCCCTCCTCCCTGGCCTAACGTTCCCACTCCGTCGCAAGCCTTTTGCGGCCCCAATCCAGAGCTGGCTAGAGTTCGTACGCGATGGCGCCGCCAAGCGAACCTCCTGGTTCGCTTTTGTTTGTTCAATAGGCCACTACTTCTATTTGGTTACAGAGGTCTAGGCAAAGCTGGCTTAATTGGGTGGGTCCCTTATTGTGAGGCCCACCTTTGGTGGATGATAAAAATTGATCCTTTATTGAGATTGGTTGGTCGCTGGTTTGTGTATACGATTTTTTTAGGGTGGTGGACATGGACTGTGGTTGGGCCCCCAGATAGAAGAGTCTTTGGAGGATACACTGGAACCGGCAAGGAGCGACACCTCTCCTTGCCCGACGCTATGATGGACGGATGCGAATGGATGGGGTAACAAGTCCGTCTCACTCATTCGCTATCTCTATTGGACTTGGTTTCATCAGCTAATGGTGGTGTGGTACTGGCTTCTGATATTATATGTGCAGGTATTGTCATTGGAGTACTTGTGCTCTCCGGATATCCTTGCAGGGGATAGATTTTCTCGGGCACGCTTTGTGTGACTACAGTGGAGGAGGACGGATGTCTTGGACACGCTCGCGGATGCTGCGGAGGGATACTTACATGAAACCATATGGTAGTTCGAGAGAACTTGTGCTCATTGGCATCATTTCGGATATGATATCATAATCTGGCCCTACTATTGCGTCATTTTGATGATTTTATTATTACTTCCGCTCTTTATTTTAAGTTACTCTTTTTTGATATTTTTACCCTTGTTTGCCTTAAGCTCATGGGGCTGTAGGATTTGCTATTATGTTTTGGCTTCCTTTGCAGCCTTATACTATAGGGAGAATATGTATGTTTATGCTCATTATCTGCTAAGAGCGCTAGATCTTATCAGGGAACTATCCCTGCTTAGTTTGTTTATTCAACCTCAGATTGTTCGCCATTGAATGAATAGACATTCCCTGTAAAAAAAAAAATTGCACCATAAATCAGTACGTTCCATTGAATCCAAAGCTTAGAAAGGACATCTTACATATATTTCCAACCAACAAACAAGCATAGAACAATAATAACATACACATAAATCATCTCCCTCTTCTTCATTCTTTTTATTTCAGCTTCAACATCTTGAACTCGAGCCTTCACATTATTCTCTGCAATGTCACCATATTATTGATTTTCTTCTTGAAATGCTAAGCCAAGCTTCATTCTCTTATACTTTACTAACATCTTCACAACATGGCTGGGAAGTGGAGGGTCTAACCATTCCCTAAATCCGCAAAACCCCTAAACCTGCAAAACGCAACACTGTCGAACCTCAAACAACCAAAGAAGCGACTCCCGACATTTAGCTTCGTCCCCGCCATCCTCACCACCCTTGGTGGACCGCATCTACAATTCCTCCTCAAATTCACGTTGGAACAACTGCTTGAAGACCAATTAGAAGTCATTTGAGAAGTATTTTCAGAATAGGAGTCGATGAAATTAAAACCAATTTTTTTAACGAATCAATCCTATACGTTTGATAAAGTCTAAATGACAAGTGACAAATGGCGTTAATGCCACTTGGCAGCCAGCTGTGCAAAAACGTTAGTTTAGGACTCTTTTGAGCTACGTTTGTTAACATTGAGAACTTGTTTGTGGACTCAAAAAGTTGTAGGACTGACTCGTTAGAAATCGTAAACCTTTAGGACTTTTTGTTCGCTTTTCCTGAATTCATAGACATGTAATGTAAAGTTAAAGGATAAAGTGCATTCATAGTCATGTAACTTTACTTTGTGATTCTTTTTCATCTATTAACCGTTAAATTTAACAGATTTGTGAAAAAAAAAATGATATTTTCAGCAACTCAATTGTTTTAAAACAATTTATTTACACCCCAAGTTTTAAATTTAACCATTTAGATACCCCAATAATTTTAAACTTTACACTTCTACCCAAAATTTTTAATAAAGCCCAACAGCACCCAACTACCGTTGGACCGGCCCCTAAGACCACCGGATCGCGGCCTAGGATCGCTGGATCGCGGCTTAAGGCCGGAAAATCGCGGCCCTAGGCCAGCATTTAGAGTTACAGAGTTACTTACTAGTATATGTTATCATAAGCTGACTCTTTTAATTTTCTTATTGCAGGTTAAGTTGTTAACTGAGACCTTGGTTAGGACAATGGTTGAACCTCCTCGCAGCTGCCTTTCTTTATCACCTACAGATTTAAGAAAAAGTGCTATAGGTGGTGTTTTGCATGTGACAGTCGTTTCTGCAAGGAAACTTTTTAAAAGTAGCTTGAGAGAAAGGACACTAGAAAGACAGTGAACGCTTCTGTAAATGGTGTAGATAAGTTTTCTGGCAGTGGAGATCTGCATACGTTTGTTGAAGTTGGGCTAGGAGAACTGAAGTGAGATTTGGTACAACTCCTCGGTGGGATGCAACATTTAATATGGCTAAGTGACAACACAGGAATTCTCCATTTCTACCTCTATGAATGTACTCCTGGAACCATGGAGTGTAATAATTTGACAAGCTGCGAAGTTAAGGTATTGCGTAGCTTCCTTCCTACAATATGAAGCCAAACTGTTATTCTAGATTTGATCTTACTGTTCAATTTGGGTTGTGAAAGTTGATTACCTTCTGTTGGAAATGATGATTCAAAGGTTGCAACAGAAGAAGGAAGCATGATGGTTGAAGATGGGTATGGCTCACCTCCAGACGAAGCGCCAAGGGTCCATGGCGCTATGAGGAAGGGCCAGACATGCGCCAAGAGCAGGGGAGGTGAAGTCTGACTGTTGCAATTGTGCAATAACTTGCACGACAAGTTTAGGAGTTCTACTTGAGTTAGAAGTAGTTAATGGTAGTACTAGCCCTTAAATTAGTAGGAGTAGGATTAGTATTAGTAAGCCTGGAAGTTCTTTGTTTACTAGGAGTCCTAATTCAAGTAGATTAAGTGTTTAGGGTTGTAAGCCTATAAAAGGCCAATTTCTCAATTAATGAAGTGTGGTTCACGCTCAACATCTGGTTTTTTAATTTATTTGCTCTACTTCACCCAACATTATGGTATCAAAGGTTAGGTTAAACACCAGATGACAGGAAACAACAGTGGAACAAGTGGTTCCTTGACTCAAATCCCTGATTTCAGGGGCGAGTCATTTGATTTCTGGTGTGTCAAGATGAGGACACTCATTCTAAGCCAAGATTTGTGAGAGATGGTGGAGAAAGGACCATCAGAAAGCCTCCAGAGTCGAGAAAAGGTGAAGCCATAAAAAAAGATGTTAGGGCTCTAGCCATGATACAACAAGGTGTGGATGATACATTTTTTTTTTGAGAATTACAAGAGCAACTTCAGCAAAACAAGCATGGGATATTCTAAAGTTGGAGTTCCAAGGCTCAGCTAGAGTTGTTGAAGTCAAACTGCAATGTTTGAGAATGGAGTTTGAAAACTCCAACATGAAGAATAATGAGACTGCTAAACTACTTGGCAAGAATTTCAGACATTGTCAGTAAGATGAGAAGCTATGGTGAAGAAATTAGAGATCCAGTAATTGTGAGGAAAATTCTGAGAAGTCTTCCTTCTAAATTCGATCATGTTGTTGCAGCTATAGAAGAATCAAAAGATTTAGCCTCCCTCAGAGTAGATGAACTCATGGGATCTCTACAAGTCCATGAGATAAGGATAACTAGGAATACAGATAAAGACCACCAAGAATCTGCCTTTCACATCCAAGGAGAAAACTAAATGAGTGTGTTTAGTTTAGAGAATTTTCTGAAAATAGGAAATAAAATGAAAAATGTGTTCACTTAATTATTTTCATATGAAAACGGAAAAAAAAATTGTAAAAGATTTTGAAAACAATATTTTGACGTTTTCATCCTAAAACACGCGACGAACAAATAAGATCGTCACCGGATCACAATCAGACAGTCACCAGACCACCGTCGGACTGTTGTCAAACTATTGCGGACCGTCGTCGGACCACCACCGGGCAGTCGTCGGAACACCACTGGGCCATCGCCGGACAGTCATCGGACGACCGTCGGATAATCGCCGGACCACCGCCGGAAAGTTTCCAGACCATTGCGGGACCGTCACCGGCTCGCCGGAACGCTACCGGACCACTGCCGGACAGTGGCCGGACCACCATCAGACCACCACCAGCTGGCAAACTGGCGGTGATCGTCAGGGTCCGTCGATAGTCCGGCAACAGTCCGGCCGAGGTCCTGCAACGGTGCGGTGACGGTGCGGTGGTTGGTCCAATTTTTATTTTCAAAAATCTGTTTTCAAAATATTATTACGAAACGCGTTTTCAGAAAACTGTTTTTGAAAATTACGCGTTGAAAATGAAAACTGAAACAAGAAATGAAAATGAAAATTGTTTTCATCAACTCAACGCTACCATAATGTCTCAGGCAATAGGTGGAGAGGACGTGCATCATTCAGGTCTAGAGGCAGAGGAAGATCAAGAGGAAGGTTCATAACCTGCTCCTACTGCAAGAAGTCTGGCCATCATGAGTCTGATTGCTGGGGATAACAAGTATGCTCTTTCTGTAAGAAAAAAGGCCATAAGCAAGAGGACTGCTGGATGGAATAAGCCTGGAGAAGTAAATTTTGTAGAAGCAGAAACAGAAAAAGATGATTATTTGTTCATGACAATCATAAACAAAAATTCACAAGAATCAAATGTTTGGTACTTAGACAGTGGCTGTTCTAATCATCTTACTGGGTTAAAAAACAAGTTCAAAGAGCTGGATGAGTCACATAAATCACATGTAAAACTTTGTGATGATAAAGAAATCAAAATAGAAGGTAGAGTTGATGTAGTTGTTCATACAGGTGGAAAAGACAGACTTCTGAAGGGTGTAAATTATGCACCTGGTCTATCACACAACTTGATCAGCATAGGCCAGCTGATTAAATCAGGATTAAGTGTGATCTTTCATAAACTCAGGTGTGAAATTCTAGATAAGCAAGGGGAAATAGTGTTGCAGACAGATATGACAGAAAATCAAATGTTTCCCGTTACCTTGATTTAGGGACGGAGTGAGTGGTAAAAAGAGAAGTTCCTGCAATTATTTTTTTGAACAGTTTAACCTCAGGGTGAATAAGACAGAAGACCGTCTCACCGATTGATACTTCATAATCTTTACCATTTCAAGAAGCAAGCTAGCATTTAACAGCCACACGTTAGCGGCTCCACAATCAGAATACAAGGCTTCCGACAAGCATGGAAGTTAATGTAACTGTAAGGTTGTCATCCAGTTCGGTGCTAATTGGTAGCGACTCCACAACTGCTGAGGCAAGAGAAGTTACCAAGAAACCGGAAACCATTTCACGACTACCTTGGAGGTAACCGAAGGAAGCGAAATAATACATGAACCTGCTTTGCAGAATCCTGTCAGAACAACCAGTCTTATTGACATAATGATAATCTTCGACGAAGTCAATGGGAAACTTACAAGACAGATGTGAGAAAACCAGCAGTTGCCATTGCAATACTACCCGCTACTGACTTGTCCTGGTTATAAGCAAGTTTCTGACGGCCGAATCGCCTTCCTATAACGTCAGCGAAGCCTGGAAAGGAGGTGGAAATCAGCCAAACCAGTTAATGAAATGAGTTCAGATATGACAGTAGTACAAACAGGCAACGTAAAACATAAATTTCCTCTAGTTCTACATTAACTGTTCACTTTCCTCTTAAGAAAACTTTCGACTACTACTTTTACCATCTTATCATTTATCCCCTCCCTCCCACAAAGGATTGAAAATTTCACTAGGACGAAGAATAATGAGAGTTGTGGCTTATAAGACTAATTTTTGGATAAAGAATGAAAATTGAAAGTAATATAATAAAAGTGATGTTATAAAGTTTCCTTAAAAGGAAACATTTTAACTTTTCTAGGACAACCGAAGAAGGAATGCATTTCATTTTTTGTGGGATGGATGGAGTATCTTATACTCCCTCCATCCGCAAGAGATTGTATCATTTGTTTTGACAGTTTTACAGTACTTAATCTATAATTTATTTTTACGTTTTTTTAGACATTGAAAACTAGAAAATTCATATGTGAATTACAGTTAAAACTGGGCCCGACCGTACTTTTCTTTTTCTTTCTTTTCAATTGGGCAAACCTGTAAAAACACAAATTTGTAACTACCCACCATAATCTCTGTGCCCAATCAAACTCTACTATTGTTGTGGGACGGACGAAGTAGTAATTTCTAGGTAGCATTGCAACGCCCAGGTTTGGTATGGATTCATGTAGAAACAAAAAAGATACAACTAATGCATACTCATTGAGGATCAACTTTAGTTGATTGGTTGATTGATAAAACATTTGAGACAGGAACGAAGAATACCATCCCCAGCACACAGATTGCATATTGCAGCAATGGCAATAGGTGAAGTTCTCCAGTAGATTATGCAAGCCATTGTAACTGCTGTAGCATAGTACATAGGGCCTTTAAGCAGTTCCCTGGTAAAGAGCAAGCAAAACTGTTTATATCTTAGTAGTTGTAAGCCATAGAGAAATACAGCACTGTAAGAAGAATTCTATTACTTATTCTATCTCCTTTCACATTAGTACTCTTTTAGTATTAGTACTAGGTCTCCTATCTCTGTTAGCACTAGGTTTTCTATACTAACAGAGATAGGAATCGTAGTACTAACACGAGTACTAATGCTAACAGAGATTGTAGACCTAATACTAATACTAACAGAGATAGGAATACTAACAGGAGTACTAATGCTAACAAGAAATGATAAGATAGAATTCTTGTAACAAGCACAAGAAATTATATTTCAGTATCTCGATCCAATCTTAGCTAAAAATAACTAATTGCTTTTCCTCATGAATATAGAAACTTAGCAACAATCACTAGATTGACTTATTAGGACAGATCATTCAATTGGCTTATATCAAAATGTAAGGAAGTTCTTGAAATGTGAATGAAGGCTTTGCCATGTTCATATGCATATCTACAGCATTTGACAATTAGCATACAGCATAATATGAACTAAAACTCATCAAAGTCCCAACCTGTGATCTCCATATCTGCTCATTGACTTCACTGTAGCCTCGTCTTTCAAGATTCCAAGCCCCAAGAAAAGCATTCGAAAAATAGATAGGCCAGGTGTTATAGCAGCTAAAACAGCACCCCTGTGCCCAGAACTGGCGCAAGAGAAAAGAAGAAAGCAAGTTTAGACATATCAAGCAAATATTTAGTACAGTTAAACTGAACTTCATTAGCAATCCAATCACCTGAATAACGGCCAGCACAGCATGAACAGAATGCCGACACTTATGTGCACAAGTTTGCGATTCAAATTCTGCAATTGGAAAGGTAGCAACCATTTTAGATGTTGAGACTGAGTGTTAGATGCTGAATGTTCAATCTCAAGTCATGATCTCTTTATGAAGCCTATAAATAAATTTCCTACTAAATTTGGCCAACCCTATGGCATGCAATGTTTTCAAGGATATTCAAATCATCAGCAACATGAGCATCCATCATTACATATATTCACTTCACAGGTCAACAAGAAAGAGCTATTACCACATAGCTTACTTAGTTACAGAAGAGAATCTCATCAAAACTGAACACAGCTCATTCTCCATAAACATTATAGCACCACCAGAAATCACAGAGGCGTCAAATTGAACACAATTGGATTCTCCATAAACATTATGCCATACAAGGCTCTGCTTCTCTTGTTTTCCCCTATTCCCAAACTGTCCTTGGGAGATTACAGGTTGGATGTAAATACAGTACCATGTCACAGTACAGAACAAAAGTTGTTATTTAAACACAGTGGTGTTATTTACTTAATAGTATTTCTATCAACAAATCATCAAATTAACTTTTCCCACAACTTTTAGTCTAATAGACATCAAATCAATTTTCCAATATTTCACACAAATCATCATCATCATCATCATCATCGCCAGCTTAACTCCAATTGAGAATCTGTAAAATCATATTTTTTAACCACTAACTTCCACTTTTTCCAAAACAAAATTACTGACCCCAACAAATGCAACATTTTTTGTGCACGCCCTTTAAAATACAGCTCCGATGGCGCCGATTCATTTCAATTTAACAGATGGGCAAGAAGTAAAACCTGGTCGACAACTCCGCGCTTGGCCGTCTCCTGCCAGACGCGAAAGGATGAGAGGGCGATAACGGCGGTGACGGCGGTGGCGCATACGTCTGAGACGACCGGATGGTCTGGAAGCAGCATAGCTCCGGTCACGGCTTGGATCTTATTCCGGCGAGAATTTGGGGAACTTTGGACTGGAAAGGAGTTAGAGTGGAGGAGTGGGCACTTGACATGAGAGCTGAGACGACAGAAAAACACCAAAGTCGGCGGGGGCGCCGGCAAAGTGGTTGAGAGCATAACAATGGTGGTGTAGCTACTGCTAGCTGGTGGACTAATGGAAGGAAGGCGTCAAGTTTGACATGCGACTTGGTTTGGTGTTTTCTTTCTCTCTGATTCTGCAAATAGAGCTGGATTCAACTCGAGATTCGCCTACGCTAAAACGAGTGACTATCTAAAATCAGATGGCAAAAAATAAATAAAAAGGATCCGTTTATTTGTGATTTTTTTAAAGTTTTTATCACTAATTTTTTTTTTATAAATATTTGATCGACTACTTTTAAAATAATGGAAAACTTTGAACCCGTTTAATTGTGAAATTTTTTCTAAGATTTCATTTCTAATTTTCTTTTGTAAATGTTTGATCATATAACTAATCTTTCAAGTTATGGAAAACTTTATTTTTTAAATATTGAAAAATTCTAGTGTTAAATTAGGGTCCGTTTAATTGTGGAAAATGTTTTCAGTTTTCATTTTTAAATTTCCTTTGTAAATTTTGTATTGTATAACTAGCTTTCAAGTGATAGAAAATATTATTTTCCAAATATTAGAAAATTGTAGAATTAAACTAAGGAACCTTCAAATAATATTTCCTAGTTAATACTACAGTTTATCAATATTTAGAAAATAATATTTTCCATCATTTAGATGTTAGTTATACAATTAAACATTTATAAATGAAATTTGGAAATGAAAATTGGAAATGTTTTCTACAACTAAATAGATTTCCTAGTTTAACACTAGAGTTTTTCAATATTTAAAAAATAAAATTTTTTATCATTTAGAAATTAATTATACTATCAAACATTTACAAAGAAAATTTACGAATTAAAACTGTAAAAAAATTTCATAACTAAACGGACTTCAAACTATCAATTCTCTCTCATTTTGGGCATTAAACTATCAAACTAGCCAAATTATCCCAAATTTGCCATCCTGGTTAGTTTTTGCTTACACGAAAAACGGAAATTGTCTTCAATTCTTTAGTTTTTTCGGTGAACTAACAAATCTAGGTTTTCTTTTTTTGAGTCCAAATCTATTGTGCCCTAATTATCTGTCCCTTTCGTGTTCCCTACTGTATTTTATTAATATCATTAACTATACCATTAAAAAATTAACAGATTAATTAACGATATTAGTAAAATACACTGAGGAATAGGAAGGGGATAGAAGATTCACTCTCGTTTTCTTTTGTTCCAATTTCTGTGGTTTTGATCCCACCTGTTTATTAGCTATCTTTCTTTTGAATATGCATGGTTACACCGGTTAACCACTTGTCTTCTTTCCTAGGGCCACCTGACTATTTTTTTTTTTTAGGGGAATGTCGTTCATTCAAATCAAGTGGCAAGAATCAAGGACAACCAAAAAAAGGGAACAAGTCCTCAATTGTGCCAATCTAAATGCTCTAAACCATGACGAACAACACTATGCGTAACACCATTAATGGGTCGGCGTGCAAAATATAGAGAATGAGATACAAATGAAAGTAAATTAAATCTAATGTCCTCAATGACCACTCCAAAATAGTACTTTGTACCTCTGTGACTAGAAGCTGGGAATCAGATTCAAAAGTGACATGCTGCCAACCTCTATCGCATGATATCCTGGTCCCCCATAATAATGCCAAAGTTTCCAAGTACATGACATCCTCTCCCACATAATCAAATCCCAATGAGACACTGACGGTGAGAATTACGTGCAACAATACCTACTGAAGCTCGACGAGATCCCTTGCAAAGAGAGGCATCCACGTTCACTTTGATACAACCCGACGGTGGCGGTGCCCAAGCATCGGTCGGCGTAACATAAGGCGGGAGAGTTAACGGGATTGATCCCTGCACCTTCAACCATTTAGTAATCCAGGCTAAGATTTTAGCAACAAGTGCAGCTGGCAGAGACCACTTAGAATTATAAACCACAATATTTCTATTAGACTAGAGAAACCACATTGAAATTTTTAATGTAAGTATGCAATTACCATCCATCTCTACCTTATTCTTGAACCAATCGCACCAATCATCCTCAGGCAACGAAATAGTAACATTTAATTATCGTCACACAGAAACAACAAATGGGCAGTCCCACAACATGTGTCTCATCGACTCTGAAGTATTGGGACATACCTAACATATGTACACCTCCCTCAAGCTTTGCTTGAGATCCTAGACACAAAATCTAACCAAGAACACAAGAACAAAGAGTGGGATAGTTAGGGTTTTGAACCTACTCTCACCTCTAGCTTTAGATTGAGCTAGCAACAAGAGTTTCTTGGCTCATGGATGAATGACGGATCTAGAACCTTCCTCTATGGGCTAAGGACAACACTAGATTTGAACCTTGAAGATTGAATTAAGCCTCAAGAGCTGGAAGTGGAAGTGGAAGTTGAAGTTGAGAACCCTAGTTTTCCTTCAAGAATGTCCTTGAGAAAAAGCATCAAATGAGTTCTACATGCAAATGAGGGTTCAACAGCCCCTTACCCCCATTCTTCTGTCTTTCCAGATTAGATCTATGGATAGGATTGAAAGGAGGTGAGATTGATAGATCCTAGACTAATTACAAAGTTTAAAAGTGAAGTTAGGGTTAGAGTTTCCAAAACCGTATCCACCCTTTACAAAACATGACAGATTTGAGTTCCAATCATAAAATGTTCACCGAGGACGTTGTAGAAGTCCAAATGCCTTGAAACTATCAGCATTGAATTCCTATCTTCCATGGATACATAATGGACCATTGAATGGCTGAATTTGGATATCAGATGAGGAAGCTATCATCCATTGAAGTTTCTGCCCAGATTTTCTAAACCCGTTGACTTCATATTTATATGAGCTAGGGTTTTCTTCCATATCTTCCTTCAAGTGCAAGAAGATAAGCCCTAATGTCTTATAGCTTGAATATCCTTATTTGATGATCATCTTGAACCCCAAATTATCAAATCTTCTTGTTTCTTCATTAAACGCTTCCTCTTGGACCAAACTCTCGGCCATTGCATGCATGAACATGTTGAGTGCTTCTTTCATATTTCTTGTCCTTGAACTTGTCATGGGAGCTCCAATATTGTGCAATAGATTTGGTTGCTCCTGACCTTGAGTGCCCTCATCATCCCCTCCTTCTTTGAGAGGATTTGTTCTTGAATCCATTTGATTTCCTTTGAAGCTTTGAGTGCCTACATAAGGGAAATGAGAAGCATAAGGTATCCTCTTAACATTATCAACATTAGTCCCGTGCAACACAACTTTGAATGTGTTTATAAGATGACTACTTCCCTTTTTTATCCTTTTAAGCTTTTTCTCCTTGTGACTCAACCAAATATAGCCATCAAGCTCAAAGGAATTAGTCTTGAATGCACTTGTAGTACTGTTTTCTTGCATACCAAGGGATCTCGCATGTGGTGCGTAAGGTGTGGGACACAAGTGTTTGAACTTGCATCCTTTGAACCTATAATACCTTGATGGACCTCTTAACTTGATCACATTAGCACTCTTGTAGGACAAAGTACTAAGGCATTCCAATCTGAAATAAATATTCAACGTGCTCTCGGCCATCAACAAGCAATCACCCTTAGAATGTCTAGTAGGCATGGAACATGTCATCAAAGCACCATTACTCTCAAAAGTGAACATCTTGTAACAAGGATAATGAAAATCATGAGAAGCAATGTTCCTAGTGCATCTTAGTTGCATACTATCATCAAAATGATCAATTATCAAACTCAAACATGTTGGCATTACTTGGGGGTGCTCTCGGCCTACCAAACACATGACTAGGTTTTGTGCATTTATAGCCTCAAAACTCTTGGCTCCTAGTTAATGTTTAATAGAGATAAGCATGTAAACAAGGTACCCATAATGTAGGTCATAGCATTTGCTATCCCTAATCAAAGAACACATGGCATAATGATGCATCCTAGTCATGCTACTAAATGCACCATGGTTCAAAACAATAAGCTCATGGATAGCAAATGAGGAAACACCAAGTTGGTGCAAGATGAACAATCCGTTCTTTCTTGCTCCTTTATCAAGAATGCACACAAGTTTCCTATTTCTAGAATCAAGATCATGGTCAAATGCAAGTTTATACCAATAACATGCAAAATTAACAATAAACTTGCTATTCAAACCATTTCTCATCAACAAGGCATCTAAACATGCAAATTTCTCTTCATGAGGCATCAAGCACACATCATCCATCATAACATATTTATATGCATATTTCTCATTAAGAGTATTTAAGTTCAAATCCATAAACCAAACATGCATAGGTTCACATAGAGAAGGGTTAGAAATTAGGTCACCCAGCATGTTGAGCTCCCTTTCTTCTTGTTCAATCTTTCGGCCTTCCATGTATGTGAGGTGGTGAGACTCTATTGGCTCTTCCTTCTCAATCCTTGGAAGCTCTCCTTTTTATCTTGTGATTTTCCTAGAACACTTGACAAACACACTAAAGGACTTCCTCCATAAATCATATAACCAACCAATGCACATGATCTTAGAAAAAGTCAATTTTAACAATTTTAAGCCAAGTATGTTGGTAAGTCCATGTAACATGGTTGTGATGAGATACAAGACATGACATTTAAGCATGATGTGGACAAAGATTTCATACAACTCGAGACCATGTGTGTGAAATGACCTAGAATGCAATCTACTAACCATAATGCCTCTATCAAAATGGGGATTCAAAACTGAGGCATATGCATGCTTTAAGTCACCTAGATCATTCACATCATCTTCGACCGAGGCATACTCAAGAATCCAATCAATCTCATAACTAAACTCACAAGGCATAGAACTCATAGCATGCTCATGCTTCATTTCAAACATCAGGTTCCAATATGTTTCACTATAAGTTGATGGTTCAAATTCAAACAATGGCTTACAAACCATCTTTACTTCATCTTCAAGAAAGTTTGAGACATACGAACGCATGTTTCTTTCATGCTCAATTTCTCTAAAGGTTGCATTCAAATTAAAGTCATGTTCATCAACATAAAGAGGTACATGCATCTTTACTTCATCATATTCATACATGCTGGCATCACAAGGCTTGTCACACAAGAAACCAAGCATACTCATCTCAACCGAATCAATCATCATTAAATCATGCTCATTTTATATTGACCCTAACATGGCTGAATTGAGCACTTCATCATATGCATTCATCTTCATGCCATTTGCATCACATAACATGTGTTTAATGTGGTCTTTTAACATTGGCATTATCAATTCTCATAAAAAGATATGCACATGCACCGGGATCATACACAAGCCTAACCCTACCAAGCATCTTTATTAAATCAAACATGTTTATCTTATTCATTCTATTCATGTAGGCTCTGGTAGGTTCATCAAATAAGGTGTATGGTGTGATCATGGTTCTATCAAAAATTAAAACATCAACATAGGTGCGCTTCCTAGCTAAAGTAGGCATGCACTCAACATTTCTAGCACAAACTAAACCATGATCATAAAATTTCAAGGCATGATCAACAAATGAGGTACTACATATATCAAACTCAAGATCAATGCATTCATGCCTCATTCGTCTCATTTCATCTTCACAATGACAGAGTTGAGGGTTTATAGCAATACTACCATCAATGTCACCCTCCTTCTTTGATTCTTTCCCATGACCGAGGATAATGGTAGCCTCCTCACCGAGTGGTTTGGTGCATTTCAAAGCACTCCCTTCATAATTACCTAGCACAACCAAAGAAGAATAACATAGGTTAGAAGATTCTAAGGTTAGTTATTCAATGAGCTTTGTTGGAGGCTTGGTTGCACCATGAAATTCACTCATTTGGCTCGGTGAAGGACTCTCTTGTCTTCTCTCTTCACACTCTTTTTTCCTCTTGGTACCTTCATCATTTTTTCTTTTAGAGACCATTTTGGCCTCATCCCTAATTTGTCTCTCCTTCCCTCATCTTTCTCAATCTCTCCTTTTTCTAGTCTCTCGGCCTCACTCTTGATTTCTTCATTCTCCTTGAGAAGTTGTAGAATTTGGTCACATGTATTCTTGGTTGAAGGCTTGGACTTCTCATGAATCATCGAGGCCAAGGGTTGAGGTTGAGATGGAAGGTATCTTGATGACGTCCTTTGAGGTTTTTGGCCTGATTGAGAGTGTGGTGTCCTTATGGTCTTCGAAGTTGAGGCTTGACAAAAGGGTATGAGTGAGATAGGAAATGTTGTGTCAAAGTTTGATTTGGTGTGTGGTTTGGGTCTTAGAGCACTTGCAGTGGAGTGTAGGTGATGGTGATGAGCATAACGTTTACTCAAGAGAAACTTCAATTGTGACCATGACCGAAGGTAACCTTTGCCATTTCTCTCCATGCTCTCAGTCACCTCCTCAATCCACCATTGA
>JBBYHH010067426.1:0-24800 GCA_038382905.1 Daphne laureola
TCCGCGAGTCGCCATCCGCCGTAAGAGGAGACGCTTCCGCACAGTAACCCGTTCCTGGCAAGGATACACGGTGGGCGGTGGTGACAATATGCGCATCTACGTCGCCTCCGGTGACGGTAGGGGGAGCAACTGCAACGTTGTGCGAAGGTAAAACCAGGGCCAGGAGATCAGCGATGGCGCTGATCAGACCATGCACGCGATCTGCTACCGAAAGGAACGCCTGACGAGCAGGGGAAGCAGAGGCGGTCGGAGGTAGACCAAAAGCGTTGGTGACGGCGGCGGTGAAGAAACTTAACATTGAACAAAAATTGAACGGTGAACAGATAATAGAGAACGGCGACGTCGACTTTAACGGACGACGAAGACAGAAGCTCTTGCGGCGGCGGCGGCTACATTTCTATAGTGTCTATTAGAAAGTGATATAATATCTGTATAAATATTAAAAACTGTTTATTTATTTACTTTGTACATTTTAGGTGATAGCAAAACTGTCTATTTGATTATAAACAATTAATTGAATTGTAAAAACTTGTTTTCTAATTTATAAAAGCATTTCTAACATAATTGAAAGCAATTTTTGTTAATTTTATAATTAATTGCATAATTTTTAATGTGATATGTAATATTATCTACTACAAAAAATTATACTGTTTATTTAGTTATTTAACACATTTTTATAATATCTATTAAAAAATGATATAATGTCTATTAGAAAATGATATATTATCGAAATATTGTTTATAATTTGTTAAAAAAATATATTGTTTATACTTTTGAAATCAACCAAGAAATCACCACGGTAGATGACAACACCAATACTTCCACAAAAGCAAAGCAAATATACCTGCTGCCCAAAACCATAGAGAAAATCAAGGCAAGAGCAAGCTTGAACATAAAATGATCTTCACGCTCTAGATCCAGAAGCCAGTCGACGTTGTAGGTGGAGATCGGAGTAGGAGAGGCGAGCAGCGAAAATCTGGTGGCTCTCCGGTGATGGCGAATCGCGACTCAGCAGCGTCCGCCTTCAATACTCCCCTCTTTTTCCTCGCTGGCGATGGAGGATGACCTCGGACGGCGCTACCTCCACGTCGGCGCCGAGGAGGAAGGCGTCCTAGAGGGAGCGGGAGAACAACCGCCGCGGAGAGCGGCGTTGGAGAGCTTGAAGGTTTAAGATCTGGAAATGAAAAAAGATCTGTGGAAACGCAGAAAGGCGAGTCGAGAGGTTTGGCTACCAACAGAGAAGAAGAGTATACTAGTAATATTTATTAAAGGTGTATACTTGTCATTACAACATTAGTGATTTTTTCTATTAGTGGGTAAATAACATTAAGGCACTGCTAGCATACAATCTCCCTCACAATCATTCCGCAAAATGTAACATGTTTACTTTTTCTTTTCTTTTCTTTTCTTTTTCTTTTTGAAAATTTGATACATTCAATTATGGAAACATTTTGCCATCATTTTTACCTTATTTTCATCTTTCAGGCCATGCTACTGTACCCACGCATGTTTTTTTTTATTATTTTGTACCAATATCAAACTTTGAAAAATAAAATAAAATATTTATTTTGTAAAAAAACTGAATTTATGATAAACATATCGTGTATAAAGGTGTGAGCGTATCCGGCTTCTCTCGTCTCTCTTTTGGTGGCTGCTTGTTTGCGCAACAAGAAACCATCGATGACTCGTATCTTTGGCGTTCCCTCCCTCCCCATGCATGTGGCATCGTCCTTGCAATGTTCCCTCTGTTCGCTTCTTCTCTTTTCGACGACAACATCTCTCGCTCTCTCTCTCTCGATGGACTCTCTTGGTTCCGGCATCGCGAACCTCCAACTCTCTACAGAGGAGGATGTCACGCTCTAGTCCAGTGCTACCCCAATTACAGTGTTCTTGTCGACGATAGCAATGCAGATCCTCACGGAAAGGTCATTCGGACGGACTGCATTGTAGACCCAAGTATGGTCAAGAGGGTGATGAGTTGGTCTTAAAACAAAGTTAAAACATTTTGGCTTTGCAACCAAAACCAGCAGATCAACACGTTGATATATCATAGTTGAGTATACTTGCAGTAACAATATATCAATGTGTTGATGGTTAGCATAGATAGAAATGTGTAGAAGTATGAAGGACACAAAGATTTATAGAAATTCGGTCAACTCGACCTATGTCCTCTACCCAAGTCACACTTGAGATTTTCTCCACTAGAACTGAGGTCTGACACAAAGGGCTTATACAGATGCCTAACAAACAAGACTTTCACAAAGCCTGCCTGACACACGGGACGTTGCGCCTAATGCATGACTAACAGGACTTTACCAATTGTCTTACTAACAAGACTTTACACAATGCCTGCCACACACGACTTGTACAATGGCTACCAGACACACATGAATTTATGCCAAGGTTACCTAACTAATAGGACTTAGAGTGTTGACAGTAGGACTGAGATCAACGCGTTGATAGAGTATGCTATCAACCTTCCTTTACCTTGGGAAGTTTCACTTAATCAGTGATAAAGAACTGGTTTATCACCACCAACTAATTAAGTTGATCGATATAAGCTCTAAAGACATAGCCTTTTACAATAAGACGTATAGAACATAAGACTTCTTTGATGATGAACTCTCTAATGTAGTCAAAGTTGGTTGCAGAAAATCTTCTGGAGGATTTCAGCTTTGTGAATGATAGCTCTAGAGTTTTCTTGATTTGTGAGAGTGAATAGGAGAATGAAGAATGCACAGATCTGACTGATATGCTCTGTGTATTGTGTCTCTTCTTCTTCTTCCTTGTTCTTCATCTTTTATAGGCTCTATGGTGTGTATAAGCGTCTGAGATCATTTCATAGCCGTTGCATATGAAATTATTCTTTTTTGGAGCTTTCTGACTGTTGGCTAATTGATTTCTAGTTGTTGTAGATCTTCACATATTTCTGTCAACTTCCATCAGTGCATTGATGAAGACTGACTCCAACAACTTGATGGATTTTCTTCTTTGATCTTGAACTTCTTTGAGAGCTTCAAACTTAAAATCTTTCTCTCAATAATGTTGTTTAGTAGTGGAGTGAATGGCTTCAGGATTGAGTGCTTCAAGACTTGTAAAACATGAAGCTTATATTTTGAGTATCTGGCCATCAACGCGTTGATGCGCACTGCATCATACGCTTTCTTGATTTCTTTACTTTTCTGAGCTGATTGTATCTTATTAATCCGAGATTTCCTTGATTTGATAAAGAAGAATACTGTTGGTTTCCATATTCTTAATCTTCAACAATTCTTCTTCGAAAACCTATGAATGTGGTTAAGAAACAAATTCACATTAATCAAGAATTTGGATCAAAATAAGTATATGACGAGATATGTAATTGTGTTCTTATAACACACGAATTCTTGCACTTTTGAGTACTTTGCACTTTAATCCAAATATTTTTTATCTTAACAACCAAGAAATAAAAATCTTGGTGAAGACACTAAGTTTATCAAAACTTTATAAAATGGTCCTCAAGGTTTTGAAATCATCAAAATAAATTGTTGGAGACAACAAAGCCAACACGTCTCGAGTCCGTGACAAAGCAGTTATGGTTGAGGCACATAACCTTCCGTACTCGTCCGGTTGGCAGTCAGACAACCTCCATTGTTTTACTTCTAGAGTTTGACTCCTCAGATCATGCCAAACTGGTAATGAAAAAAGGGTTGTGGTTCTTTGATAACCTTATTATTGTGATAGTGTTGATGAAGAAAGGAGACTGTATTTATTCTACAAATTTCTCTCATGTCACTTTCTGGATTCATGTCTTGGATGTTCTGATTGAATGGTTCTTTGACTCGATGGCTCGCTTTCTAAGTCATCAGCTAGGGCAGTTACAGGTTGAGCAAGCAGGGGTTTTCGTTGAGGCTGCGTATAACTATTGATATCTGCAAGCTTGGGGAGGGTTTTGAAGGTGGATATGTATGGTGAGGATCGTATCTATCTCCTTGCTTATGAATGTTTGGCGGATTTTTATTTTATTTCTGGCATGATCAACCATGTAGCTAAGGATTGTTTCTCTCCTGTTGCAGCTGCTGGGACTAAGCCACAATATGGGCATTGGATGCGATACTGCGGTGGCCGTCGTGGTGGAACTAGGGCGCGGCGGAACTCGACAGAGCCGCTGGTTGCTGCCTCTGCCACGGACATTCCATCTGAGCCTCGGGTGGAGGAGATTATGGAGGAACTGGTGGCTCCGGTTCAACAAGCGGAGGTTGTCTCTTCTATTGCAGTCATTGTTCCTGCTTCGGTACTTATGGCACCGGAGTAATTTGTTCTGGAACTTCCAGCAGGTGATCTCCCTTATGCTTCGTGGGTGATGGGATATCTATGTGTGAGCGCATGAGTGGTCAGCGTGGTGGAGAGATGGTGAAGCATCTGGTCCCAGGATTGGGTGTTGGGACGGTTGGCAGGGCCAGGAAGAAGGCACGAGTTTCTATGGCTATGACGGATGTTGTTGAGCAAGACCTTCTTATGTTGAGGGACTCCCAACAGGCAGACGATCTTTGATGGCCTGCTCGTTATCTATGCTAGGTGTGAGGGCCACCCCGTTTACCTTTATTACTAGTTATTCTCTTTATTTGTTATGGACCTTCTTTTATGATTTAGATTTTTTATTTTTCGTAGTATGTGGCCAGTGTGATAGGCTATAGTTGTTACTCTGGTGTAGGTCCCGACAACTTATCTCCCCTTAGCGCATTATTGCGATGCGTCAACACTATTTTGAGCCATTTAACTTTTGACACATTTCATATTAACACTAAAAGACCAAATATTGTATAAAATTGTCATTTTTCTCAAAATATAGATGTAAAACTATAAGTAGCTGCTAATTCTTTTTCGAATATTAGAATTAATCTCTAAACTTCAAGTTAATAATAACAGATACTTAAAAGTAGAACTATTATTTATATCTCACAAAATAATAAGTATTGTATCATAATAGATTAATAAGTTGCGGAAAATAACTCTTAAAGTTTGAATTTAATGAAAATATTTACGTACTTAAAAAACAGTATAGTTACATTTTATAACATCGGTCTATTTGTTTTTTAATTAATTTTTTTTTATAACAAATATGAATACTTTCAAGAAATTTCAACATCATGTTCATTAATAAAAAGATCTAAAATTTTAAAACTTAAGCATTCCTCAGAAAATGTATTTCACAAATTCTCTCTATTTCTCTAAAAAAAAAAAGTCACCTATAGAACACAATAGTTAAGGGTATATGATTATTAAGAAATGATTATAAAGGTTCTAATGTTATTTAGTTTTATTATATATGGCTTAAAACGAGTAATTGTTAGAAATCTAACGGTGTCAAACGAGTAATTGAGTCAAAGCCCTTATGTTCACTACTTTACATAGTTGAGATATCGGATCAAGACTAGTCATAATTCAGACCCTTCATTGAACGAGTCATCACAGTTCGAGATAGTAATGCTCCTTCTATATGCAAAAGACTGAAAAATTTGCTTTAAAAGTTTTACAGTATTTAATTTATCATTCATTTTCATGTAATTTTAGACATTGAAAACTAGAAAATCTATATGTGAATCATAATTTGATATCCTAATTTTCTAATTATATTTTTCTTAATTTTTTATACTATTTATCTTTATTAAAAATGGAGTAAAAAATATTAAAGATTAAAATATCAAAGTCAAATGATATAATTTTATGCGTACTGAGTGAGTATGTAGCTTGGCCTAGTTCCAACGGAACACTCTAAACAATAAAAAATGTATATTTAAGTTATTTTAAAGTACATAAGTGTTTTCAACACATCAACTAGAGAAAAGGAGGAGAGAACTTTCCTTTCCATGGATTTTACTCCTATTTGATACAAGAGTGCGGATAGGGTGTGTCATATAGGTATACACGATATGTGCCTTAAATAGAATAAGGAAGGAAGAACATGGCTCCAGCTTGTCATCGTGTTTGTCGATGACGCTTCCGGAATCGTCGAATCTACAATGATTCATCATTCCTTCCGCCCGGAGCAACCAAATTAGACAAAAATCAAACTGATCCACCTTCCTTCTTCAACCAAACAAAACTAGCAACGAATCCAACCGGCCCCCTTTCTTCTGGTGACAAAAAACCACTGGCCCGGCGCATTTGTTCAACCGCCCAAAATGGCGCTCGCCGACACCACAATGATGTATTCCCGATGTAATATGATGCGCTTCGATAACAATATGATGCGCTCGTTTCTGATAACTTTGATGCAAATATTTCATTCTACAGCACACAGTGATGCGCTTGATCAGGACAATAATGCATTTGACTTGGCATTATGATGCTCTCTCATAACAACATGATGCACTCGTCCTGGTGACGATGTTGTACTTTGTTCAACCGCTCACAATAATGCTCTCGTGCTATCAAATGATGCACTTTATTCTACTAATGATGCATTCTCATTGCACTATAATGCTCTCATCTACAAACATAAAGAACCCCTTATGATGACTTAATAATGCACTATGCCCCACTAATGATTCACTTCATGAATGATCCACTTCATCATTAAAAATTGATGCACTCTCAATGAACTATGATGCACACATTTTCTTCGACCTTTCAAAATGATGCTTCATTTGCTTAGTATGATGAACTGGTGTTTTACGTGCTTAAATGATGCTTCATTTGATTAGTGTAATGAGCTTAACACTTAAAACGTTGCTCTTCACTATTGGACAAGATAATTTGATATCTTGATTTACAGTGACGGAGCTATGTATTGATTGGGGTGGGTCATGCCCCCCACCCGCCCAAAAAAAAAATTAGGAAATACTTTTTATAGGGTATTATTGTTGTATTAATTTAGATAATTATGTATTTTTATAGATTTATTTAAATTATATAAGGTTTATTGAATAAATGAATTGGTTTTAATGGGGTAAATTGATTGATTCAATCCATAAATTTATCTTAATTTAACCCAACATATTAAATTGAATTTTTATGTATGTTACCGGGGCCCCTAAACCTTAATTTCTGGCTCCGCCAGTGTTGATTCAAAATGATGTGTTTGGTGCCACGAATGATGCTCTTTGTTTTAAGTATAATGCACTACCTTACCTGCATCATTCTTATGACTTAATGATATACTCATTTTCTTCAACCACCCACGATGATGCCTTTGGTGACCATAACAATGCACTCTCGTTGCACTATGATGCACTCCCTTACAAACATGATGCAATCATTCTGATGACTTATTGATGCACTCGTTTTCTTCAACTTTTCAAAACGAAACGCTTGGTGACCAGAATGATGCGCTTCGTTTCAAGTATAATGCACTACCTTACAAATAGGGGTGTCAATTGGGGGGGTAATTCGGGTTTCGGGTTGAGCTGTTTTCGGATCAGGTTGGGTTTAGGTCGGGTTGTTTCGGGTTGAGCTGTTTTCGGGTCGTTCGGGTTTAGGTCATTTGGGTTTCAGGTTGTTTCAGTCTCGGGTCCAGATCGGGTTTCTTTGGGTCCAAGTTTGGGTTTCTTCATATCAAATTTTGGATTTCTTCGGGTCGAAGTTCGGGTTTTTTGTGGTCCAAGTTCGGATTTCTAAGGGTTCAAGTTCGAGTTTCGTCAGTCCAAGTTAGAGTAGCTGAATTTTTTAAATTAAACTTTTATTTTTTATATTTATATTCTTTTTATTCAGATAATTTTTCCTCCAATAAAATTGGATATTAGATATTCTTTCAACAAAATTGAAAATTAGATATTACTCCAACAAAATTGGAGATTGCACAGTATTCTAAAACTTTAGAATTTGGATATTGTCAATTTATCACAACAAAATTGAAAATGGAATATTGCTCCAACAACTTTGGAAATTAGGAATTCATTCAATAAAATTGGATATTAGATATTCTTCCAACAAAATTTGAAATTAGATATTGCTCGAGCAAAATTGGAGATTGCACATTGTTCCAAAAGATTAGAATTTGGACATTGTCAATTTATCACAACAAAATTAAAATTGGAACATCATTCCAACAACTTTAAAAATTAAGAATTCTTTCAATAAAATTGGATATTAGATATTCTTCCAACAAAATTAAAAATTGGATATCGCTCCAACAAAATTAAGGATTGCACATTGTTTCAAAATATTAGAATTTAGACATTGTCAATTTATCACAATAAAATTAAAAAAGAAATATTGCTCCTACAACTTTAGAAATTAGGAATTGCTCAAATAAAATTGGATATTAGATATTCTTTCAATAAAATAGAAAATTAGATATTGCTCCAATAAAATTAGAGATTGCACATTATTCTAAAATATTAGAATTTAGACATTGTCAAATTATCACAATAAAATTGAAAATGGAACATTACTCAAACAACTTTGGAAATTATGAATTTCTCAGTAAAATTGGATATTAGATATTCTTCCAACAAAATTGAAAATTTGATATTATTCCAACAAAATTGAAGATTGCACATTATTCTAAAAATTTAGAATTTGGATATTGTCAATTTATCACAATAAAATTGAAATTGGAATATTGCTCCAACAACTTTGAAAATTAGAAATTTCTCAAATAAAATTGGATATTAGATATTCTTCCAACAAAATTAAAAATTGGATATTGTTCCAACAAAATTGAAGATTGCGCATTATTCTAAAAATTTAGAATTTAGACATTTTCAATTTATCACAACAAAATTGAAAATGGAACATTCCTTCAACAACTTTGAAAATTAGGAATTCCTTCAATAAAATTAGATATTAAATATTCTTCTAACAAAATTACAAATTGGATATTGGTCCAACTACCATTTTCTTACTTTAGAGTTTAGACAATTAGTGATAGTAGTTTATTTTTTTTATGATGATAGTAACTCTATAATGTATTACATGATTAAATTTTGTTATGATGATAGTTTATTTATGGTTCCTTAGGATTTGGATCCGGGTTAATCAGGTTCGGGATTCGGGATTCAGGTAAGGTCTGGTTCAGATTCGGGTTAATCGGGTTAGAGATTCATGTCAGGTCGGGTTCGGGTCAAGGGTTCATCGGGGTCAGGTCATTCGCGTTCCGGGTTATTTCGGGTTGAGTTGGTTTCGGGTCAATCGGGTTACGCGTTCATTCGGGTCGAGCTGTTCTCGGATCAGGCCGGGTTCGAGTTCAGGTTAGGTGAGGTTCGGGTCATTGATTTTTTTGGTCAACTCGGGTCTGATTTGGTCAGGTTGGGCGGGTTAACCAGGTCGGGTCAGCTTTTGATACCTCTAGTTAAATGGAATGTCTAGAAAAGGTGGAAGGTCTTTTTTGGAAATTCAGAGGAGGGGGGACGCGGGGTTCACTAGGACATTTTAAAACATTTGAAGGTCTTTTTCTTGATTTCATCCGGTGATTTTCCATCTACAAGCATGGTTTGCAAAGCAAACCTTCTATCCTTGCACTTCTCTGCTTTGTCTTTATAATGTCTCATTCTCTCATCCTCCTTGTCTTCTTTCCGCCTCCACTCATTTTCCTCTTGCTTTTCCCTGCGCCTGATTTCCTTTTCTTCTTGCTCTCACTTCATTTGCTCAAATGTACACCAGCAGTCGGTCACAGATTTGTGGTCTAGCTTATACTTACCTTTGAACTTACTGTTGATGAGGGTGGCTAATTCCTTCCAAGCTTCAATTTTTCGAGGAGGTGTCACTCCTACCTCCGTCTTTCCAGATACAACAATATATTAGCCTTTTTCTACGGATTCTCTAGGAAGTTAAGAATCATTGCATACTGCTCGCTATTGAATTTGGAGTTTTGCTGGGTGGGCATGGCGTCGCTGAAATTTCAAAGCATAAACCAATAACACCTGTAGCACATTACAGCTATTTCAATGTAAAAGTGGAGGAAAAGAAATCAAATCCAATAAATAAATAAAACTATAGAGGAAGACAAACATTTCCTTTAAGCATTTCAACAAACGGGGCACACTTTTAAAACATTCAACACATACTCCTATTTTATATACTTCAAATAATAGATACATAAATGATAATAAAATTAGATGCAGAACTCTGGATATGCACTGAAGTTCCTTATTGAATAAGTTGACCCCGCTGCTGTAATTTTCTACCTCCCCCTACTTCTCTAAGTTCTACACATGATAAAATTGAGAGGCTACATAACTGATACCAGGTCACCTACAGTTATTTCATCCCGCAGTCTAAATCAGAATTAGATTCTGAAGCCTAAATAAAGCCTTTACGTAAGAGTCATCAAAATAATTAAGTTTAAGGTTTAAGTTCATCAGATAAACGCAAGAAGCAGTAGCCCAATTTGACTTCCCTATTCCGAATCTAGAGGATGAGAATATGTGTGTGCCACAAACACACACAAACACAAACTCAAACTCATACACACACACACATGTTTTGGAAATTGTAGCCCAATTCGACAGATCATGATAGAAATACACATACTTGACACCACCTAAAACTCATTACCCTGCACATTTAAGACACCACCTACAAATACTTATAGCACACACATAGCACAATTATGGAACATATAAAAATATAGAACATTCAGATTATAAACTCATACTCCTATTGTTCAGTCAATGCCAATAGCAATGACTGGCTCCAACATTCTTTGCTACCCAATTAATTTTATCCTGTATTCTAAACCCCTTTGTCTATCATCACAAATTGAACCATGAAGATTTCTGGTATGGTAAGATAATTACATAACTTCAGGAATATCACACCTAAGTATGTTAAGCCATTCCATAGTTAGCAGTCACAGTTTCCTGATTCTAATGCAAGAAATTGAGCTGAACATGTTTACAATATGGAAACTAAGGTAAATTATGACCTTTAAACCAAACTCAGAATCAGGCATGAATGATTTCACAGGAATTGGGACAGCCAAGTGTGCCCAACTGTAGGTGCTAGGCATCTAATGTCTGGGCATAGCTTGGAAGATATGTTCTGACCTAGCCATGTCTCGACTCTGGCCCAAACACTTGGTCTTGTTGAGAATAACAGTTCTTAAGGGCTATTTACTATATGAAATCTTAATTAAGCACTACCATGATTCATAATTTGTAGCATGATTCATACTATTTACTAGATAAGAAAGTCTCTATTTAATTTTCTCTTTCTTTACAATTCATCATCTTCCTTCTATTTCATTTTCCTTCAACCCAAACCATTTCATGCATATCCTGATGATACTTGCGTGAAAGAAAATGTGAAGAAGCAACTGAGCCATGGAGTGATTATGATTCTTGTATGGACAAAGTTTAAGTTCATCAGATAAATACCATTTTCACATGCTGATTACAAGGTGGACATAGTAGTTCAGGATCATAAACCAATCTATATTAATATGGAGTATCAATCGAACAAAAGATACATATATAAACCAAGCATAATATGACCAATATGTCTTTATCAGAAGCAAGACAGATAAAATGGCTAATAGTTTACAATAATTTACAAACTCCCTCTAATTTCTCTAAATTAATCTCTTAGAAATGCATACATATAGAAGATATATAAATTGAGAATTCTAGTCTACAACTAGAATCAACTCAGAAAAAAAAAATTGAAAGACGTTTTCAGAATTGACCCTGAATCCAATGTATATTACACCAAGAACAAATAACCCAGCTCACAAATTAGGCACTACTTTTCGGAATCATATAAAAATTTGATAGAAGTTTTCGTAGCTACGAAGATGAATACAAAAACGAGTACCTTTGAAAGCGGAGCTGGTCTTCAGGGCGTCGTCGTACAGAGATGGTGGAGGGAAGCGATTCGAACAATGAGATACGATCCAACAGAGGAAGACTGTAACTCTGGATCCAAGAGAGACGATCCAAGAGACGGTGCAAAAGGCGGAGGGGGTTGTGCTCGGAGATGCGATCTCTTTTGTTTCGGAGAGAAGACGATTTCAAAGTTCTTGGTTGGGTACAGATGAGTTTTGGACTTACTCACCGTGAAGAAGAGTAGTTCCCTCCTCCAGTTATTCACGTCAGGCTCGAAAAACTTAAGTGAAAAATTCACTAACTCACGATGAAAAATAGGTGGGGGAAAATCCACAATCTCATTTAAAAAATTACAATTTTGAACCCCCCTATTCACGTCAGGTTCGAAAAAGTTAAGTGAAAAATTCACTAACTCACGGTGAAAAATAGGTGGGGAAAAATCCATAATCTCACTTAAAAAATTATAACTTTGAACCCCCTATTGAAAAGACTAGTAGCTGCAATATAATTTATAATAGAGGTAGCATCAACACATTAATCATACATGATGGTAACAACTATGGAGAAACCGTGCACTTACCCTGTACTTGCTACTACTCCTATTACTTATACAGTAATTTTAAAATGCTATTAATATTGTTGTGAGATGTGTATTCGTAGAGTTGAACTACCTCAGCACATGATAAATACCGTGATGAATATCGCTTAGCCATATATCAACGATAGTATGTGACGTGGGCGATTATCTAAACTAGGGATGAGAATTGAACCGAGCTTCACGAGCCTAGGTTCGAGTTCGAGCTTTAACGAATTCAACGAGTCTAGTTTCATGAGTTTCGAGCTCGAGCTCGAGCCGAGTATTAGATTCGAATAATAAATTAGTCGAGTCTGAACTTGAGACGTTCAGCTTGTTAAGGTTCGCGAGTATTATCGAACCTGAGTAAAATTACGCACATACCCCTCCCATAAAAGTAACAGACCACTACCATTCATTACCCTCAATTCCCAATCGACTATCCTGTAAGGGTGTGTTTGGATGGCACGATTAAGAAGGATAATGATGAGTTTATCCCATAACTCATCATTATCCTTCATTTAAACCAACCAAGGATAAGGATAAGCCTTATTCCACCTAAAATTTTAATCTTTCATCTAATGTAAAAATTTATCCCACCAATAATGATAAGAAAGTGAAGGTTGTGATGAATGAAAAAATAAATTACAACATAGTCCTCAAACTTTACAAAAATAATAAAATGGTCCTCCAACTTTTAAAAAACTATATAATTTGATCCTTGAATTTTTTAAAAAATTATATTTTGACACAAAATTATTTACATTTTTTGTCCCTAAATTTTATTAAAAAATAAAAAAATGCTAAAACTTTAAAAAGTTATACTTTAATCATTGTGGTGAATTTATTGGTGTTCATGATTTCTGTTAAATTGTGTAAAATTGTGCATTCAATACCAAAAATGAATTTAAATAAAATTTAATCTTCTCTTATTCTATCTTAAATCATCATATCCTATCTCATTTTAATGATTCAATCCCACCATTTTTTATCCTCAGAACCAAACACCATTTTTTATCTCACAACCAAACGAGCCTAAATGTAATCCCTAAATCCCACCCACCCAATCCCAAATCCTCATCACCATCAACGCGAACAACGAACCAGAGCCTCCGCGCTCCGCCTTCCACCTCCTTCAGCCTCTAGCCTCCGCCTCCTTCAGTCCACTTAGCTTTCTCTCTCCTCAGCTCCAGACTTAGCGGCAGCCGACAGGAGGTCATAGATTTGTGATTCGCTGTAACCTCTGACTCCGCCATCTTCAGAGTCCTCCGCCTTGCTTTCTGCCTCTACCAGGTAAGATGTTTGATTTTAGTGGACAAGATCGTCTCTGCCTCTGTAATTGTTTTTCTCTCTGTTTGTATGCATTTCTTGAATGGGTGGTGTGGAGGTAAGATGCGTGGAGATTTCAATTGATGTCTTTTTTTACTTTATACTAGTCAGTTAGGGGTTCCCCAATTTCGTTCCTGGTATGCATTTCCTAAGTGGTTAGCTGTAGGGCGGGTTTAATGTAGATTTGTAATTTTATGTAGAATTTTTTGGTGTTTTTAGGCAGTAATAAAGCATGTCATGATTCCCTGCTCAAGTTCAAGATTTGTTCTCTTTTTGTACGTTTCATGTCATTTGCGATTGGGAAAATCCAGTGGTGAAATAGATGCTATTTTCGAGGCTTTAAATTTGCCAAGATTTCCCCATAAGTAATTGTAGTTATCTAAAAGTTATTGATCATTACTCTTCATCAATATGAATGTGAAATGTGCAAACAAATGTTTCTTTAATCTAATAGGCTCTAGATTCAGTAGATGATGGTGTGTTAAAACTACTTAAAGATCATTTGATAACCTGTCGTTGTTGTGCATTTCATGTATAGATGAAAATGTGAACCCCTGAAATACAGAATTTCTTGCTAATAATTACTATATTTATTGACTTAGCTTTGAGGCCATGGTACTTATTACTATGGCTTACTTAAAGATCATTCTTTAATCTATATATATTAAGTTTTGTTTGCATATTACATTATTACAGAATAATTTGTACACTTGTATGTACTTGGTTTTACTCCACAACGTAACAGAAGAGATATATAGAGGGTTTAATGAAGGGAACATATTGTGTATTTATGTTTGATATATATTTAGATTATATTCAGATTCATTTGAGCAGTCTTCTTTCAACCTCACACTTTCATATATATATATATATATATATATATATATATATTCAGATTTATGATTTATATATTCAGATTTATATGTCAGATTATATTCTTGCAACATAAACTTCACCGACAAACACCAATGTTTATTAATGTGGTGCTTGTTTATGTGATTGAATACAAACATGACATCTTCCAATGATCCTGAGTTTGATATAGATTTGATAGATACAACCATTGATATTGATATGACTCATTTTGAAGATGAAGTAGAAGTTAGTAATAAAGATCAATGTGAGAAAGAAGGTACCGTGAGAAAGAAGGTGTGAAAGAAAGTAGTGATGCTGGAGCACTTGAAAGAAAAAAGTGAGCCTTGACATCAAATGTGGCATGAAATGATGATTTATAATAATGACAATCTGATGATTTGCAGCAGTGGAAATTCATTTTATGTGGCATGAAATGTGGTTGCATCTGATGCTTACGTTCTTTACATCTGATGAAAAATTTATTTTCCATCAGCCTAACCGAGCCTAACGAGCTCGAGCTTCACGAATCATCGAGCCAAGCTAGAACCTCTCACGAGCTGAGCTCGAGCTCGAATTATCGGGCTCGACAAAGTTCGAGCTGAGCTAGAGCCGAGCCCGAGCTCGAACATGCTAGGTTCGGGCTCGGCTCGGCTCGATCTCACCCCTAATCTAAACAACTAGATTAATTTTTGTTTTCAATATTTTACTACTTAGATAGTGCTTAGATATACAATTTGATGTTTTCGTTTGTGCCTTGATTTTTGTTGTGAGTTTTCGTGTCTATTCTAATTGTCAGTTGTGTGTTGTGAACCAGGTTGTAGAAACTTGAATTTCTTACGTTTTCGCTAATCGTTTTCACAAAAAATACTTAAATAAGACAACATACTCCTACTTGATATTTTTTAAAAAAGTTATATGAATATAATCATAGTATTAATACAAAGGTGTGAATTACTTATACTCCATTCTGTAGGAGAAGATACCAACTAATTTAATAAAAAAAAAATTAGTGATATTCTTATTTTAAATAAATTTTAGTGATAAATTTAAAAATTTAGTAAGTGGGCCATAGGCTTTATAGAACTAGACTATTGGACTCACCACGTTCACCCCCTCCCGCTCTGGAGCCATGGTTGGCGCCATCAAGCCTTTCTTCCTCTTCACTGCCCAAACCCTCAATCCTTCATTGCCCAGCCCCGTCACCAACCCGTCTCCGTCACAAGGTGCTCCTCTCACTTCTGCAGAGAAACTCGCGACGCAGTGCCACTCGCCAGAGCAACTCATGACGCCATCACGCGGATTCAGTCAGTGAATTCAATTCGGTCTCAGCGTGGAGGGGCTCGTCACCGCCGGTCTTCAAGCACCTCGCCGCCGCCGGTGGCTCCCCCACATCAATCCACTGTGTCAACACATTTATCATCCGAATTTGCAGCTTGGCGATCTTCCGAATTTGCAGTATTTGTGAGTCAAGCTTTTCTATTGTATGCAGATTGCAGAGTGATGGTCTAGATCAATTATTCTCTTCTAGGGTTGTGGCTATGTTTTTTTTTTACTAGATTTGGTTTACTTTAGCTGTCCTGATGTCGTGTTTGGTCTGGCAATTGGGACTTTGGTTTATGAATATTCTAGCAGTATCTTCTAGTTGAGCTGCGGTCAAGTGCTCTCATGTTTCAAACTAAGCTCTGGCTTCATGATTGGCATGGGGAAGATTGAAAGTTGGAGCTTCTTTGTTCTTTTGTGTTTATTTTGGGAATAACTTCAAGTTTTTAAAATTGATGTTGAATTTGTGACAGAAAAAAGGTGAGGGTAAGGGATTGTTTTGATAAATTGAGATTTCCTTCTTCTTTGTTTGTAAACGAGCACACCTGTTTACATAAGATTTTCTACTACTGACCTATCCACTATGTTTCTCATTTGCTTCTATTACAGGGAACTCTACAGTAATAATATAAGTGGGACTATCCCAGAGGAGCTTCGGAATTTGACAAATTTGGTGAGCTTGGATCTTTATCTGAATGCTTTGAGTGGACACATCCCCACTACCTTGGGCATGTTTTCAAAACTCAGATTCCTATAAACAGTTAATTAAGTCCATAAGCTTTATAATTTATCATCTTAATTCAATTTGATTGGCTTATATATACATATATTGCATAAATTGCATTTTGAAATCAGACACTGTCTGGTTACTGCTTGTATCTTTTTCGTTTGACCACTTCAAGTCTGCTTGTGTTCTACATGACTGATTTATCATTTTAATGCTTAAATAGGATTATTGATCATCATACCAAAAAACGAATGAAGACACTCTTTCCTTTCTATGAGATGCTAGCAGCAGCACAGAACCGTATCCGGAAACGCTATAACAAAATGACTGGAGTGATCTCTCTGATGGAAATTGAGTAATTGACGGAGACCAACAACCAGAAACAATCCGATTGTTTACGAAAGCTGAACATGGGCAAGAGCGTTGCCGTTTGCGCTGATCGTGAAGCCATCCCCTGGGTCGAGAAGTACCGTCCTCGGTCTCTCGCCGGCGTTGCTGCTCACAGGGACATCATCGACACTAGTACCTCTCTCATCCCTCTAGGGTTTTCCTTTTTTTGTTCTTATGATTTCTCACTTATTTCTCTAATGTAGTAATCGGCTAGTCTCGAGTTGCGGCGAAAATGGATAAAAAGAAAAAGTACGAGTAAGAAACCTTTAGTTTGGTTTATGTTATCTCTGGGTGTCCACACATTCTGAGAATCAATGTCAATTTGGTTTTCATCATCTTCTTATCCAACAGAACCCTAGCTAATCCATATTCGATTTTATTTCACTTTTCTTGCTTTGTCACGATTGATTTTTCTATATATTTTCATAATTTACAATATGCAGCATAATATTCATGTTTGCGGTAATCAACGAAGTTCACCCGTTTAAGAAGTGCATTAGTTGACTTACCATCCTGATCATACAAGTTCATTTACTGATACACTGTAATCCTCTTTGTGGGGGATTGGATCATTAGTTGATAGGCTTACAGGCGAGAACAGATTGCCACATCTCCTTTTGTATGGCCCTCCTGGAACGGGCAAAACATCTACCATTCTGGCAGTTGCACCCAAACTTTACGGGGGACAGTACAGCAACATGATTCTGGAGCTTAACGGTTCAGATGACAGAGGGATTGATGTTGTTCGGCAACAGATACAAGATTTTGCGGGTACCCAGAGTTTCTCATTTGGGTAACTATTTCATCCCTTCACTTGAAATAGTTATATTGGGTATGAAGGTCCATCATAATTCGTTTACCAGCTTTTGCCTAAACAATGCTAAAATTTTGCAAGACCCAAACGTACAACCATTGTGCTTAATGGTCAGTTAATGTGTTCTTCGCGCATCCTGTAAATTCTAGCTATGCGGTATAAATCCATTAGGGCAATGGTATGTGATTGTTACTTAAATTGTAGTATATTGAATGCGTAAGCTTCATAGTCTATTAAATTCATGGTTTCTGCACACGTTTAGCATATTTCATTTTAACACTAGAATGTATATGAACATGGTAATATCTACTAACATCTGACATTTAGCTTAGGTGAAATTCGTGTTCATACCATGGATCATGAAAATTGCTTCTTTTGCCCTTGAATTCTTAGAGCATGGTAAGCTGTATACATGCATAAATGTTAAATCATTTTTGGTAACTTGGATATTTTCTTCTGGACCGGAAAGTTGCTTTTTGTGTATTAGTCTACTGTTGATAAATACTATACCGTTCCAGTGCAAAGACATCAGTGAAGTTGGTTTTACTCGATGAGGCAGATGCAATGACGAAGATGCACAGTTTGCCTTGCGCAGAGGTATCTGGAGTAATTAATATCAAACTGTCTCATCTTTTTCAGAAAATCTTTATTTATGCACCTAAACTCTTCTACCTGTGCTTTACAGTGATTGAAAAGTACACAAAGAGTACAAGGTTTGCTTTGATCTGCAATCATGTCAACAAGATAATTCCGGCACTACAATCCAGATGTACTCGGTTTCGCTTTGCTCCCCTTGATCCAATTCATGTTACTGAGCGACTCAAAGATGTTATTAGTGCTGAAGGGTAGGTATTCCTACATCTGCAGTCATCTTAATTTGGAATACTCTTCCATATGTCCCTTGTTATGATACTTTAGATTAAATCCGGCTGGGCATTCCTTTTGTTCCATTTCATTGGAAAGTTCTAATTGTCAAGTTTCACTATTCGTAACATGCAACGAATCTGTCTGCAGATGATCAAGTTATGCGGCTACTGTATTCACTTTAATTCCCTCTAGTCATTTCTATAAATTAAATCTATATTCCTTGCTATGATTTTCGTTTTTAATGATCCTTTTTTTATTACACTTGTAACAAGATTTGTGTCCATGGAAACTTGTTTCATTTTAGTGTAAAGTTAAAACGACCATGCATTTCTCTAGCCTTGGACTGTCTACACACTTGAGGTATTGCTGGATTTTGTTGCATTATTACTGTTCGGACATCAGTTGGTCATTGCAATTGCATGACATGTCTTATTTCTGGAAAGTTCAATTGTCTGAGTAATTCTTTATCGGGCTTACTTGGTTGATTGTTCTGAAAGATTTGGTTGCTATGGTAATGTGAACCATTAGAGGACATCTCATAATACTTTTAGATGTAGCCTTCTGTTTTTCTTTCTGTAGATTGGATTTTTTTTATGGTTGAAAAACTGATTTCTGTAGTCCATTATAGGCTTGTTGAGACGGAGAATGGGTTGGCTGCACTTGTAAGAATTAGCAATGGAGACATGAGAAAGGCTTTTAACATTTTGCAGGTAGGTTAATATTGCTGGCTGGCTTGCATTCTGGTTTATATGATCAGTTTCCTGGCTGTAGTAGAGGCTGTAAAAGAGCCATTTTCTACATTGTTTTCTTTTATTCTTTCAATCATTCCACCCCCTTTGTGTTTCAATTTTCCGACAACTTGTACTTACTGTGTCCTGTATTTGAGTTGCATACTGAATGTTGTTAGGGTGGTATGATGATTCCTACAGAACACCTTTTGAGCCAGTTATTTTGTCTATTCCATTTCACATTTCTCTCAATAGTATTGATGCTATATACAGTACTTTGATATGGTCTCATGATGTAACAAACTTTGAGTAAATACAATTACATTGTGCTTTCTTGGAAATTTTAAATCAAAGTGTAAATGAATGGTTACTTGATGGTATCAGTTAGTATAAGGAGATAGTGGCATGTGGGAACTCTGGTTTCGGTTTCGGTTTCTCTTGCTTATTTTCATTCATAACGATCTATTTGTTTTGAGTGTATACATATTGTCAGTTATTAGTAAAACTTGACGCCCTGCAAATCATGTGGATGAATTGATTTTTATGATGGATGCCTGAGTAAGCATTTCTAATGAATTTATAGATTTTGTTTTCTTTACATCGTCTTTTCTGTATGTCAGAATGGGGGGTGAATGTGCTTTAGCTTTAGCATTTCCCTTTGTTAATTCTTGAGAGCATTTAATTTTCCTTTTGTTTATGCTTTTTCCCCTTATGGTGTGTTTGCATATGTGCAGGCAACATCCATGGCTTCTCGGACTATCACAGAAGAAGCTGTTTACTTGTGCACTGGGCATCCAATGCCTAGAGATATTGAGCAGATTACATCTCTCGATCTTCTGAATAAACCATTTGTGGACATTTTCAAGTGTATGAACAACTGAGTTCTATCAACTTCAGCATTGTTGCTATCTATGCTTCACTTAATAATATTTTAAATCTATCTGATACAGGGATTTCCGATATGAAGGCAAGGAAAGGATTGGCACTAATAGACATTGTAAGAGAAGTGACGACGTAAGTACCTATCAGTTCTTTTGATGAGTCCTGGGGAATCAATCATCATGCTTAGAGGGTTTCTTAACAGGTTAGTTTTCAAGATTAAGATGCCATCAGATGTTCGAGCTCCAATGATCAATGACCTAGCTGACATAGAGTGAGCACCTTTCTGTCTCTTCATTTGCATCTATTGCCCTGCACATAATTTCCTCCATTAAGATCTTTTTTGTGTAATTTTCAAAGTTCTCCCGATCTAATATACAGTTTGTCCCATCGATTTTCAGAAATAATTCCAAACCCCCTGAAATTTCATGAAATAGAGTATAATTCCCCCTCTACCTTAACTGTCATTAAAATTTCGGTCGATTTTAGGCTTAATTACAGAAACTGAACCCTAAGCTTTTAACTGTATTAACTATACCCTTGAGCTTATTTATTTTTGCTTCCCCAAAGACCAATACGCTCTTTTGCACACAAAAAGACACCTAATATCTAGAGTTTGTGCTGTGCAGGTACAGGTTGTGTTCGGGGTGCAATGAAAAATTGAAGCTAGGATCACTTATTTCTTCATTATGCGAGCTAGTGTCGTGGCTGCAGCAACATAGAAAAGATCAGGAATGAAACTGTTTTTACTCTGGTCATTTAAATAGTGTGGTTTCTTTAAGAGCATTCTCTTGATAAGATGTCAATGGCTTTGGCCTTTCATCTGCGCCTCATTGAGCTTCAATGCTGCTATCCCCAGAGGCCAGGAACTGGAAACCCAAAAGCTTACAACCAGAGAGAAGGGACTTGAGCAAATATCCAGCCACAGCCCTAACAACAGAACTTAAAGGAAGTTAGGAAAACAAAACAAAACAAAAAAAAAACTTTTACTGCACAGCATGATACTGTATAAAAGAATCAACAAAGTCCTCAGCTACAACAATGCAGTAACCTATACTACATTCGTTCAAAATAGAATATAATATTCCTTTTCAACATTTAATGTATAGTTTTATTTTCTTATCAAGTTATTTCCTCCGTTCTCTAAAGATTGCAATATTTTGTTTTCAGTATTTAATCTATAAATTTTTTTCTTCAATATATTGATATAAAATATCAAATAATTTATATATATATGTTAAATGAATGTGTTTAGTTTTTAAATATATTTTTTAAAATTATTTTTAATAAATTCTTCTTTATTAAAAA
This sequence comes from Daphne laureola, assembly GCA_038382905.1. NCBI lineage: Eukaryota > Viridiplantae > Streptophyta > Magnoliopsida > Malvales > Thymelaeaceae > Daphne > Daphne laureola. The sequence goes on from JBBYHH010067426.1 coordinate 21,539, forward strand.
TTAAGTCAAACACAAAATGAAAAGTTAAATGTTTAAATCTTTAGAAGACGGAGAGTATAACTTTAGAAACTTTTACAGAGAATAGTAAATGCTCTCTTCTTTACTTAAAAATTATTGTTTTTGACTTTCGTGTTTGAGTGTTTAAAGAAAATTATAAATAAGATATAGGGTCAATTGGTCAAGTGTATGTTTAGTCATTTATCTTATCTTTCACTATTGTTCTAATCATTTTCAAGTTTAAGAACTATTGGGGTCCCTTACTATTGGGGTCCCTTAGGGTGTGTTCTTTGTGAAACTTTTTACAACAAAATGATCTATATTTGAATTTGGAATGGAATTTTATGAGGGTAAAAGATTTTAGGATTGGTGAAAATTCAAATTGTTGTTGAATTTGTATTGGTTTTTTGGTTAAAAGAACAGACCTTACTTTGTTTTTTTGTCACATTCAACTGCTCTACCATTAAGTAGATGTTAAGTTAAACAAGACTTTTGAGGAAGAATCATAACTCTTATTACTAATTTTTTTGTATTATTCACTTTACATCTGAACTTGTAAATCTGACTTTCTACCCACCCCACTTAACTTCAGTCACCACATCCAGCCTCCACCCACCACAACCGTTGCCTACAGCCTTCGACGCCCTTCACTAGTCAGAGATTTAAGGCCATGAATCTCTGACCGAGGAAGGGCGTCCGAGGTTGGAGGCAATGGTGGTGGTGGTCGACAGAGGCTGGATGTGCTGACCAAAGTTAGGTGGTGTGGGTAGAAAGTCAGATTTACAAGTTCAAGGTGTAAAGTGAATAATAGAAAAAGTTTAGTAACAAGAATGATCATTTTCCCTCAAAAAATTGTTTAACTTAACGTCCACTTAATGATAGTGGAGTTTAATGAAACAGAAAACAAAGATATGGGACCTCAATATGGTAAGTTCTTAAAATGAAACCTAATTAAGATGATAGTAAAAGATTATGAACTAACAATACACTTCACCCATAAAATAGATAATGAAAAAATAAATAATTAGAAAATTCATACTTATTACATGTTATGATACTCATATAAGTTATTCAAACTTTTATATCAAAACATTCATAAATAAAAATTAATGATTAAATACCATAGAAATGTGAACAAAGCTTACAATTCAATGTTTTCTTATTAAACTATTCTTAATTGGTAATGTGAAATAGTAATTGTTAAATGTTGCATAATTTAGTGATTGAAGTAAGGCTTAATTATCATTTACTCCACTGAACTATATTGACTAGTGCATTTTAATCCATAAACTATGTAATTCTCGATACTTTAGTCCTCTAACTAGATAATTTTACGCAACATCAATTTTTGAACGGTATAGTTCCTTGTTTGTATGAGTTTAAAAGTTTTAAGGAACAAGTAAATAAAAAGTTGGAATGGGGTAAAAACACAAGAAAAACAAAGTTTAAGGGCCACCAACCAAACCGGCAGTAAGAGACCATGGTGGTCCGATTACCGGCCGCCAGGAGTGCTCTACTAGGAGCATCATGGTCTTTCATCAACGATTGGGTGAAGCCGATGACCTTGTAGCCGACGTCTCTGTTCGCTGGAAAAAGGCTCCACCAAGTGCAGTGGCGGAACCAGAATTTTAAGTTGGGGGGTGTCAAAAGATTGATATCATATTATGACAAATCAATATTGATATAAAAAATCCACCATAAATGCATATGTATATTTAGAAAATTTGGGTAAAGCACGACGCTCTTTTATATTGAAGAATTGAATTAATTAATGAAATCTAATAAAAAAATTAATTATCAATGTATAATTTAAATGAACATTATATAATTTAATAAACATAAAAAAAATATTAATTATTATCTCAATTAATATACTAATATTACTATATATTTATTAATTTGTAGAAATTTTGGGAGGGTCATGGTCCCCTTAACACTCAACATGACTCCGCCACTGACCAAATGTGTGTTCGGTAAAGACGTTTTCACCTCAAAACGTTAGTTAACGCTAGTGGCTAATATTCAAGTGTTTGGTTCCCGTTAAAATCAGATCTCCTAAAACGCTAAAATGCAACAACCAAGGTAATAGGAATGCTAGACGCAAAAAGGCTGGTAACCCCAACGATTTTAGCGTTCCAATTACAATTTATCATATATGCCCATGAATTTTTTGCCTTCATTTCTTTTCGGTATGTTGGTCCAATTTTTTATTTTTTTTAACATGTGTTGGTCCAATTCTTAAGTATGATTTTGAATTATAATTTTAAAACTTTTATATGTAAATAATAATTCTGGTCATCTTTACTTTATAAGTATATTTTTTACCACAAAAAAATAATATCAAAAGTTAAACATTACAATACTTTTTGGAATGAAATTATTAACATTATGCTTATACTTTTTTTTAATAAAAAAATAAGTCATATAATATCCGGGGCCTTTTTAGTACTTTTATTACAAAGCAACTACTTGATTACCCAAACACTAAAAAACTTAAATGCTAACTACAAGCTAAAACTAACAGCTACCAACCACCAGCTACAACTAACGATAGTTGTCAAATGGATCCCAAGTCTGTCGTGAAGCTCCCGCTTCAGTTTTTGGTGCCACATCTCGTCCAGCCTTGAACCCGCTTCTGATCGGCCAGCTGAGGTCGTCTTCATCGTCCAACTTGCATCATCTGCCCCCAGCCTCTAGTTCGATCAGCAGGCGTTGTTGGTTCGGATGATTTTTGGGTTAGGGTTCATACCCTAACTCTAGGTCATCTGGAATTCATTTTAAAATTGGATAATTTTAAGCAACTTTCAATCAAACCCGATAGAGGACTACTGTTAATCAAACACAAACTTTTTTTTCTAAGTTCTATAACTTTTGGGCATCTATCATATGATAGGTTTACAAAATTCGAGGGATATGCCCAAAATATTTTATTTTTAATATTTAATTTTTAATTTTTAAAAAAAATATTTTAACATATAAAAATAAATAATTTATACGTAAATGATTATTTAACATTCCTAATTTATAAATATATATATATATATATATTTCCTCCGTACTTTAAAAAAAATTTCATTTAATTTTAATGTTTCAAAGTTCAATATTTATAAAGATAAATAGTGCAAAAAAAATTAAAAAAAATATATTTAAAAAACTTATATTGTAAATTATAATATACAAAAAAATTATTTAACTTTAAATATCTAAATATAAATAAAAAAAATTATAAATTAAATACTCTAAAATAACTAAAATAAATGTGATA
>JBBYHH010067427.1:0-15652 GCA_038382905.1 Daphne laureola
TCATATCATTGCATTTCATATCCATGAAATATTTAGGATTGTTATACTGTTAGTACATTGCACGCTAACCTTTTATGTAGAGAAATATTTTTAAATTACGTCATCCTTACCTAACCTCTTACTGGATACCTCTCGATGACTCACCCCCACTATATTGATATATTTTCAGGAGACCCTGATAAAATACCTGCGGAGTGAGTCCGTTAAGGCATATTGTTTTATTGATTACCAGAGGTATGTGGACACTAATAGTGGTTACGTTTTGATTAGTGGGGTAGTCCCGATTGAGATGCTATAGTGGTAATTGAATACTGGGTTAGCACAATATTGTTTGACTAACAGTTTAGATTTCTTGGTCATGTTTAGCAGCAGCGGATATACTTTGGCCTAATAGTCGGTTGTTGATCCCGACTACCCGACTCAGTACGTATTAGAAACATTGGCTAGACTCGGTACGAGAAAGTACATAAATTCTACAGTTTATAATGTAATGACAATCTGTTAATTTTGTCGCTTATGTGATTTGGGTCATTCTGTGAAGTTTGGGTCTAATTGAAAAAAATTAGAGAAACATTAAGAAACTTGTGGGAAAAGTTGGGTGCCTTGTAGGATATTTGTGATAAATAGGGAAATTTGTCACTTTATGCAAATGGTGTTAAAAATGTACTTTCTGATAAAGTTTGGGGATCTTGTGTGTAAATAATCATAAAGGATGATTAATGTTGCTTAAGTGGTAATCTGGTAAAATCTAAAAGTTGATTAACCGCCTAATCTGCAGTTTGATCAAGTTGGTCAACTTTTGGAATTTTGGTCAAAAGTTTGACTTTGTTGTTGTGTAAGGTAGAATTGTAGAAATTCTAAACCTTACAATTTGTCTGTTATTTTAGAGAAAAGTTCTGGTAGCGGGAAGGATTCACTTGTCTGGGATCTATCGCTTTTCTGTCATCTGTCAGGTAATGGGTTTAACTTCCTTAATATGCGATATCGATTTTCCTTATGCATATTAGGTTAGTTAAGGGCTAGTACTCGGGTCGAGGGTGGGCCCCCTGTGACTCCCGGGGCTAGTCATATGGTAGGGTAATAGTTTGTAGGGACTTTTATCATATCTGACCGATGACGGGTCAGACTTTGGATACTATTTGGTTGGATACTATATTTTGGGTCACTGGGTGACCGTGACAGCTTTAGGGCCGTACACCCCGCGTTCGGACCACGCAAACCCCATTGGTCGGTGCGCTCAGTCAAGCATTCGGGGGGTTGTCTCTTTATGGGATTATAAGTTCTGCTCCATTTTGGAGATCTGGGATCATCCATTTTGGACCGATTCAAATAATTGGGGGTTGGGGACCTTCCATAGGGGATTGTACCAAATATGTCCGACGAGACCTTTGTATTGGATATCATGATATCTTCATTTCATATTCCTGAAATATCTAGGATTGTATATCTGCTAGTCCATTGCATACTAACCCTTTTCTGCAGGAAAATGTTTTAAAAAAAATTCCTCCGTTATCTGCGCCTACCCCCTTACTGAGTATCTCGAAAAGACTCACCCCCCAATAAACTTATACTTTTCAGGAGTATCTGTCTGCTGACCGCAAAATAGTTCTGCCAGGTCATTCTGTAGGTTCTAGTTTTAAGGTATATGGCTCCCTGATAAAGTATTTCTGTTTCTGATTTTGAAACAGGGGTTAGTCTGGCCGGAGGATTGTTTAGCTGTCTATTTTTTTTCTGGTATGCACGATCATTTCTGGACTAACGGTTAAATGTTTCTATTTGTTACAAATAGTAGCAGCAGCAGCAGTATGGTACGGTGTATTCTGGGCTCTATAGGTGTATGGTACATATAGGTATCATTACATGATCTGTTACATTCTGATCTGTAAATCTGTCTGTTTTATTTTTTTTTTCTCTGGGAGTTCTTGCCCAACCAAGTGGGCGAAACTCCTTTCTGGTGCATCTGGGTTGAGCTGAACTTAACATTATATCTGTATATTATCTGATTGCGCATTTTTTTGTAAAACTGTTAACGTGTCAGGAATTTAGGAAAGAAATTTTTAGGGTCGGATCGCTGGGACCATCAATCAAGTTAAGTGTTCAGCATCACCGACCACCGTCCGGTTCCCGTGACATCTGCTTTCGTATCCATACGCTTCCATCGCACCAGGATCGGGGGTGGTGGTGGCAGACATCAAATCACACAACGAACGATCCAATGCTTCAAATGTATGCCGATGAGCCATTGGTTCCTCATCCCATATAATCAAAGATGCTCTACATATTAGATCGGCAAGGGGAGTTGATTTGGTAATGTTGAAATACGAATCTTTATCAATCTCGATCGGTATCTTAAATCGAGAATGTGTTGTTTTACAACCAGGTAAAAGTAAAACACCTATACCGGATGTAGCAACGGAAAGTGTTATCTTCTCTTCAGATCTTACACATGCCAATATGGTATGCCATACATACGTCTTCCCTGTCCCACCACTGCCATATACAAAGAAAAATCCACCATTACCACTTCAAGCTGACTCAATAATAGAGTTATATACATTGAGTTGTTCAAAATTCAAGCCACTGTATAGTGTATGGTGTTCATCTTTCAGTGCTTCCGTTTCATAGTTAAGCTCCTTGAAAATGAATGAGTTATCCATGAGAACAACTGAACTCAGATCTGGAAATGGCATTCCTTCATAATCATTTAATGAGCGTCCCAACCTATTCAACGACTTCTTAATCTCATACAGGCCGCAGTTGAAGATCTCAGCATCAGGTAACAATAGTTCGGCGTTGTCTCTAACCCTCCTCTGATTAATAAGAACATCATCACACAACAATTCTTTATTCCTCATCCACAACTCAATGGGATCGGACACTTGCATAATGTCATTATAGTGACAAAAAGCTCACGTAGGCTAGAAGGCATCGCCCACTGCGATGCCTCGCGTATTTCCTGATGGCACTCACCATCACCTTCTAGCAACCCTAATGTCATGCATGTGTCTCTATATGTAGGGTAAAGCTCTCCATTAATAGTTTGAATATCATCATACAAGGTTGGCTCACTCACTACATTAAGTAATAACCTGAGATAGTAACGCTCACCAGCCGTTGGATGCATAAACATAAGGCGTCCGACACTTATTCCCTTTTTACGTGTCGTCCACATTTTTTTTGGCCTACTCCAAACATACCCACTTGGGAACTCCACATACGTTAGTAAACGTACTTCTGGGTAGGTACGGTTACATTCCATCCAATCCATGAATTTTTTGACGCTTTCAGTATGTCTCTGCACAACATAGTTCAGGTCGACTGACACATCAAACACCACACTCTGTTCATTCGGAAGATGAAATGTCAGTCTGTCAACTAGAAGGTCGTTCTTATGTATAAAATAGCTAAATATATGCTAACATGCCTCAGAAGCAGATATATATCTGTAATCTATATATTGTTTTAGCTCATTGACTTGTTGCATTGTCGAGCGTCTACCCCCTTGAGATGCACCCGAATCACGCTCGATTATAACACTTGACCGGTCAGATCCTTTGTGCATGTACTTGCATAGGTACTTAATGCACATATCACGGTTTGTCTTCTCCACACATAGATGACAATCATGTTTGACAACCAGATCAACGTTGTGTGGAATTACCCACCCATTGTCAAGGATTATTCCATTTCTAACCACAGTGTTGTCAGTTGATCACTGACGATACATAGGGTAACCATCATCACCAACTGATGTCTCTATCTACAGTTTACGTAGATACATTTTTGAACATTTCTTGTCCACCATACATGGAGAGCGTGCATTCCCAGCACCGCATGGTCCATGTATCATGTGTGATGAAATCTCATTAAATGCAACGAGATCCGTTTCTGGATCAGGTAACTCAACTAATATATATCGATCAATGCACGATGCATCATTTAATTTATCAGCTGAGTCCAAGAACAATGCAATATGTGCATTTGGTAGTCCACATTTCTGAAATTTAATAGTCACAACAACTGCAATGCGACACACGACTTATATTTAAATATGCACATCCTATATTTTATAAACCTGTTAAAGAAATGACGTAAATATGTTACATACCTCCCATACATCATCCAAACAATCATTTTTTTGTAACATCATTCAATAAAGAATGAAGTTTCATCTAAAAAACGGGTCCTATTACGTCAAGCCTGTCCTCAGGTGTTTGTCCTAGAATGAGTTCGAGGAATTTATTGATCTCATTCCATTTTGGGTTGCAAGTCATTGTTATAAATAATTCAGGATGTCTCAACCAATGACAGATTGACATTGCATCTTGGTATGCTTGCATCATGGATCGCAGTCCACCAGTGAATGAAGAAGGCAAAATGCAAGGTCGACCATACCGTGTTGCATCGGAATTGCCTCGATTGACAGCATCTTACAAACCATACAAAACCTCATAATAAAATTTATCTTGGTTCCTACATAGTAAGGTGAACCGTTCTTCCAAAATGCAACAATATGTATATACAACTTATTGCTGGAACAACCTTCCACCTCGTAATATAGTGGAGTATGTGTCAGCTCAGTTATGCAGTTGGAATGCATAAAATTCACGCATTGTGACATACTTCCTTACAACATTTGACCGACCTTCGTGTTGCTCAATATGTTGCCTATAACCATCCGCACCAATTGGTATGAGAACATGGAAATGAAGGGCCCTAAGTTTCGGGTGCTCAACATCAATTCATTGTGCACCATGATCTATGCTAAACCCAACAATATCTCTTCTAGATCCCTCCTCCTCATCTAACCCTACTATAAGCACAACTATCTCACTTGAGGTTGGAAGATTGTATCTTCGACCATCACTCGATCAAGATGACAACAATCTTAACCTAACTGTTAAAACATCTGACTGGTTATGCATGTCCCTGACAACTCTGAATCGTTGAACCAATTAGTTATGATTGTTGAACATATTCGTCAAACCTTCAACAATCTCCACATCATTTGATGTATGGTTCCCATTCCCAAAACTGGTCAACCGACTATGAACCTCGTTATTCATATCATAAATGTATAGTTGTGCAAATCTAGGGCGTTTCCCCTGTGACGGTATTAATGACCCAATTCGATGGTGATTCTCTCATTTTAAACGGAACATATAGGGACCACCACCGTCGTTTATACAATGATCAATCTCACCCCCAGTGGATGTGAATGAAAATCGACAATTGAATTCGTGTATATTTCAACGAATGTAAGTTGACCATCCACCACCATTATAATCCATCAATACTTTGAAATACTGTGGTGGGTAAACCTCCATTGGTAGTTGAATTTTTCCATTCATACAATAGACAGCGAATGTGGGGTTCCTCGGTGACTGCGAACAAACACTACGTTCTAAACCCCAAACAATTACGTTATAATATGTATTTGGGCACACGTGGTATGGAGGACTGAAATATTATTTGGCATGTATAGTTCCTATAGATGCACACATATTAAGACATGACCATCCTACAAAAATTATGTCAACTAATTCATATATAAATTTTGAGCATACGTTGGTGTCGATTTCCATGCCGTGCACCAAGTGCAATCCTTTGAACTTCAGTCAGACCAGACATCCCAATATCTGTTAACCTATTGAAAAAATTGAGTTCAACTCAACGATGTTTCTAGAACAAACGATGTTTCTAGAACAAACGATGTTTCTAGAGCAAACGATCTCAAATCGAGGGTCAGATACCTTGAACTGTCGTGTCATTTAAAACAAACTGAATTGCACGACCTCCACAATCTCCATACTCGGTAACAACGCCTCCTTTTTTGTATAAGACATTGTGCAGTAGATGACTCTCCACGTTCAAATTGAACAATATGCCCAGTGAGTTGCGTATTCCGTTGTGTCACACAAGATATAGGGGTTTGTGTCAAGGGTTGTGAGGATTGGGTCGGATGATGAGGAATATGTCTATTTGTTATGTCAACTAATGGCGTGCGAGGACCGAGTGTACGTTGCACAATCTAACAATTTATAGGGGTACTTGAGCCACCCCCGACATTAGTGGTATTGGATTCTAAACAAATTAGCGAGGGTATCAGAATAAATGGTGTACCATTACTAGGACACACTCTGTTACCCAATCGAGCGGAGTTCTCATCCGTATTAGTAGAATTCCTATTGTGATGCTGGGGTCCATTTGATAAGCGTGACGCAGATCTACGCGTACGTAAAATCTATGCTCGGCCTGTCATATTCCCACTCATTAGTATCTGCCTATGTAGGAAAGAATCATGAACATAAATTTCACAAAATAAATATGCTATGTGCTGACATTTAAAATAAATAAATGTATATACAACATAAATTATGTATCTATCACTAATGTTATAACAAATAATGAAAAAATAAAATGATGTTAAATTTTATTTATAAACTTTATATAACACCAAAATTATGTATCTAAGTTATAACATTTTTAATGATGATTCATCAAATAAAAATAAAACATGATAAAAGATGAAGTCTTCTTTTATATTAGTGCATTATTCATTTTGGTAGCGTATTTAGTTTATATAATATACTAATATGTTTTTTGTATGATAATTTATAATGATATAACTTCAAAATGTTTGTTATAATCTTAACAAAAACCTTAGTGTTAAAAAAATTTACATTTTTTTTAATTTTGTATGATATTTTATAATGATATAAAGTTTACTTACTATGTTAATATGTTTTGGAGCTATAAAATTTAAACATTATAGGATGATCCATATTATTTGTAATTAATAATTGGTTATGTTTAAGAAATCTTAAAAAAGATAAGGGCGACATTGTAAAACTAAAAAAAAAGTAACCTTAATGAACTTATCTGGGCGAAATTAACATTTTGGAAACGTCTGACACCAGATTAGAAAAAAAAACAAATTCAGGGTTAGTTTTAAAACGGTTTAAAGCCCATGGATGATTGTAAATAAAATGAACAGCTGTCGATTAGAATTTGTAAATTCCAAAATGACGAGTCCAAAAAACGGAAAAACAAAGGTATTTTGGTAATTACTATGGAATTTACTAAAATACCCCTAAGCCTAAATAAAAACAGAAAAGTTTCCTTTTATTTTTCATTTCCTTCTCTGTGAAACCCTAATCCATCTCATGCTCTCCTTTTCTCTCCTCGTTGATACAACAACCGACCATTTTTTCCAGCCCATCGTCACCGTCGTTTCGTTGTCCTCCCTCATTGTTCGCCCAAAATATTTTTAAAACCACACCGACCACCATATCCGAACGATTTGCAGCCGAAAATTATTACCCTAGAGTTACGGCCCCAAGTGGCTTTAATTTTTTTTTTGTTTTCATTTTCTATCAGATCTGCCTTCAAAGTTTCAGATCTGCCCTCCCCCGCTTCTGTATTATTTGTATATGTTTTTTTTTAATACTTTTTTTGGGTTATGATTTGCAATTAGAAATAATTCCCAGCATAATTACGGCCCTAAGTGGCCAACAGTTTATTTTATTTTTTTCATTTTCTATCAGATCTGCACTCAAAGTTTCAGATCTGCGCTCCTCCGCTTCTGTATTATTTTTATATGTTTTTTTGTTTTCTACTTTTTTTGGGTGATAACTTGCAACCGAAAATAATTTCCGGCACATTTACGGCCCTAAGTGGCCAACAGTTTATTTATTTTTTTAATTTTATATCAAATCTGCCTTCAAAGTTTCAGATCTTCACTCCTCCGCTTCTGTATTATTTTTATATGTTTTTTTTAAATTTTTTTGGGTTAGGTTTAGGGAATCTGTCTCAGATATATGTTATTTGTACGTCTGTTATGTTTTTGCATTTTAAATTTTTTTTAGCATATCGAAAAACTAAACTTGTCGGTATTTTTTTTTCTTCATATTTTATAGCGTGTTGCGAAACGTTTTCCAGATCTATGTTGGTTGTTCATTTATTACTATTTGTGATTTTTCATTTTTTTAAATTTTTTTAAATCTCAAAATCAGATGGTGGTCGATGTTTATTTATCATACTCTTTGGCCCATAAATACATCCCTCAACACTACCTGGTTCAGGACTTAGTTGATGAGAAGTATTTACAATTTGGGCCATTATGGGGAGGAAACTTTTGAGCTGTCATATTCGGTCTCTTTGACAGTTCCTTTGTAATTGTGGTTGAAGTATTGGGCTTGTTACAGACCCTGTTTTTGGAAGGTTATTACAATGATTGTCCAGTTAAGTCTGAAAATTGTAAGTTTTTTATATTTATTTCAGTAGTTATTTTTTATTTTGTACGCTATTTATGTTATCTAATAATTTTTATGTTGACAATTATTCATCTTTCAGATGTTCTATCTATACATAATCCGCTGGAAAAAATAAAAAAGTAAGTATTTGCTATTTTGAGTCTGAACCATTCACAACATTCTAAACCATTCACAACATTCTTTTATTAATACAAGTATGATTATTTAATTTTCTGACATTAATAATCTTTTAGGTGTTCTGTCTATAAGCAACTCTAACCCTAATCATTATATAAGTGTGAAAAAATATAAGTGTTTGTTATTATCTATTCATTATATATTCCATCATACATATATACAAATCAATTAGTTTACTGACATTTGTTTTTTTGTATGTATCACTACATTGTTCTTGCACTGATGATAGAGTTGTGGTGGTCTAAATGACCATTATTACAAGCGTCATTATGTATTCGAGAAACGGCAAACATTATTCTTACACGTAATTTTATGAACCATTCACAACATTTTTTCATTAATACAAGCATCATTATTTATTTTGCTGACATTATTAATCTTTCAGGTGTTCTGCCTATACACAACTTTAACCCTAATAATTATACAAGTCTGAAAAAATGTAAGTGTTTGTTATTATCTACTAATTACATATTCCATCACATATATCTGGGAAACTAAGTTTACTGACTTTTAGTTTTTTTTGTACGTATAACTACACTTCTCCTATCAAGTTGATACAGTTATGATGGTTATATCACCTTAATGCCGAAACATCATAATCATATTACAGGTAGTGTTAAATTTGTTACACACAACATTTGTTAATGATGTAACATGATTACTTAGTTCACTAAAATAACATGTAATGAACATTCAAATATTGAATAGACCATTCGAATCATAGGATAAATAAAATACCTTGTATGCTTCTATTTTGACTGAGTATTAGTCTGAAACATTGAGTGAGTAGATAATAAGAACTAAGTATTTGTTCATTAGGAAAACATTAGGATGCTGTAAAAAAAATACTTTTATGTTGTTGCTGAGTGCTCTGACAATAGCTGATTTAGAGATTAGAATTACCTGCACTACAAATTAATAATTTAAATGGTCAGTAAGTGAAACCCTAGAATATCAGACTGATGAAATACTAATAATGACTTTTCCCTTGTTTCCAACTTTTTCTTGCTTCTAAATCGACCAGGTAATGATAGAGAATAATTTGCAAGTTATCAAAGTTTGTTTAAATGGCACAAAACCTACTTTCTATTACCTCTGTTGTTTATATAATAGCAAGATGTCAGTGGCGTAATCAAAGGGATCATTTTTATTAAAAGGGAAATTGATGCTTTATTTTAGGGATTTAAATAGGTAAAAATTTATAAGTTTCCATATATATACATGGTCAAAATTCCCCAATTTATGAAATTTACTTTGATATTTAAAACGTATATTGTATTAACATTAGTTACTTTGATATTATGCAGTGCATGACATCGGCAATACTTTGGAACGAAGAATATGCGTGGGTAAAATTTCTTTTTCACAAATACTCAAATTTCTAAGCCCTATTCCTTAGTCAAATGTTCGCCCCCATATGAATAATGAGTATGTGGGGTTAGGATTTTAAGTATGTAATCATCCTCAGAACGCTAGACAATTTTAGGGTACACGTTACTACGATGTTCCGCTAGAAACCTAATTTAGGGCACGTGATCATATAGGACTAAAAACCATCTTAGAGTAAAAAATGTTTAGGGCTTTAGCTGACTTTGAATAATCAGACATAAAAATAAACCAACTAAGACAGTCTCATAATTTAAAAGCATGGATAATCAAAGTTGAAAGTTGTGTAACAACATATAAGGGTAGAAGGTAGAAGGTCTCTAATAAAGATAAAAATTGGACATTCAAGATATTAATCTCTTCATTTCAGCCCTTAGAGCCTCAGCTTTATTTTCCAACCCTTCGTTATGAGCCTCTAGTTTAACCAAATGTCTTGTCTGAGCATCTCTATACTCATTGTCAATCTTACCAATGACATCTAAATGCTCCATATGAGCTTTCTTTTCCTATTCCAATAAATGAACCGTTGCTCTTAGATGCTCCAACTCGTCAGACATCTTCAGTACAGTACGGGTTAATCGCTCATTTTATTTTTCAAGCACAACGTTTTCTCAATTTAAGTGTGTCATCCTGCTCTCCATCTCCTTTAGTGTCCCGTAATTGTAGTCGATCATCAGAAGTTTGTGATGACTTAGAAGCGTGTGGACTGCGTGTGTAGCTGATACTTCATACGCCTCTTCTAGTGTTGGTTCTTCTTGAAGACTCATGAAGCTCATCACACCTCCATTGGCATCAACTGGAACTTTTACTCTTCCCTTGTACATTCTTTCACCCACTTCTTCAGCATTATAAGAAACGCCACCCAGCCGAACAACCTTCAGAATCTCTTCTAGTAAACATACATTCTTAATGTGAACACCGACCATGGATGAGAGGAAGGGTCAATTTAGCTTGATCGTATTTAACAAAAAATTTCCAGTGAATGGTTATAGATACTTTTCATTCGATACAAGGCCTTATTTATAAAAACCCAAACCTAAAAATTCTATATTTTTGGTAAAAAAACATATTCTTTATTTTACCCTTCCTTTGATTGAGGGTTACGTTAGGAAATGCCGGATCTCTCTTTCCATTAAAATCTTCTAAAATATTTTATTCTCTAATTTGTTAAAGTCCGGATTTCAATCAGTAAAAAAGTTTAAACCATTAGATTCCAGTGTTCTTCATCTCTATCGACATGTACTTCATAGATAATAGTAGATTTGACACTAATGAACTGACTGTGCAACGTGGCATGACAAAACCGTCAACTTGGAATAAAAAATTATTCCCCAACATTTATCAAACCTCCACAAGACCAACATCAGTCTTTTTCCCACCCAACCACTGTCAGAACACTACCAATCATAACAGACTCATGACAGAAAATGTGACCTTATCAGCCTCGATTCAATTGACTGAGGCTCTAATTCGTCACACCCGAGTCACCGATATGTTCCCAAATCTCTTACGTATCATTCGTGACTACCTCAACCTCCAACAACCGGTGATTGCTTCATGACTGTATATCGAGTGGAAAACTTATCCCTTTAACAAAATGTTGAGGATATTTTTATCCAACAAAAAGTTGGTGGCAAAACAAAATATTTTGAAAAAGTTAATGGTAACATCAATCTTTCTACCAACTACATTCAACCTATTGGTCCCCTAACCGAACCAACCAATAATAACCAAGTCAGGTGAGTACAATTACAGGGACGTATATATTCACTTGCAAAGTAGTCTGGCATATCTTCTTTGTGTTTATGGGATATAGAGGATTTATCTTCCTAGCAGGTTTTAGAGCTTGCACCTTATGTTGTCTGTCCCGTTTGGGAGGCTATTCTATGGACCTACGCTTGGGTTATACGAAAAGCTTGAAAAAATGTGGTTATGGAAGGTCACCGATGAAATTTAATTGAAGTAATTTTAGATGTGCAAATTCTTTCTCATTTTTGGATTTCAAGCAAGAAAAAGAACCTTACCACTTGCTGGACGGAATGGGCTCTTTACCCCTTGGCACCAAGAGCCTGAGTACAACTGGACTTTGTGTTTCCATGGACAAGAGGATGTTGTTGTATTGGTCATTTCCTATTGTATGTTTATTTATTTATTTATTAAGGATTAATCCGCTCAAGTGTAAAATGGAACATATATTTTGATTCCGAGTAAAGTCTATTTTTACTCCATTAACTTTAACACGTGTCCTATTTTAGTCCATTTTTAAGAATTTGTTCTCTTTTGATCCTAAAGTTGTGTTTTTTTGTCTTGTTTTAGTCCTTTCGTAAAACAATTTGTTAATTGGGCCGTTTTATTTTTTGATTTTACTCAAATACCCCTACAATAATTTTTTAATTACACATTAAATAAAAAGATAGTCATTAAACTTTCCCTGAATATGCACACAAGTCCCAATAATTTCTTCTTCCCTCTTCATCTCATCATCATCATTATGCTTCAATTCTTCCTATGATGAGAGTGGTGGCCATGGAAGATATGATCTATATGACTTGGAATCACCAAAATTGTTCTTAAAATTGTTCTTGAAATTTTCTCAAACCCTAAGCCCCAAATTTTGGAAAATCCCCAATTACAGCCTCTTATGATTCTTCTTCTTCTTCATCTCTTGAAATGTGTCTTCAATATCTTTGAATTTGTTTTTCTTATGCATATTGGTGATGATTCAGGGCCGATCTAATGGATCAGTTGCTAGAATTGTTAATTGTTAGGTTGGTTGATTGCAAACAGTTGTTGAAGAAGATAATGCCCGGTACGTGTTCAAATGTCTGAGTAAAGATGCATGTTCAAATTCAATTTCAAGTCAAATTTTAATCTCTGCAGAGCCATGGAAATCACACTGGGGTATTGTATGAGATCGACGACATAAACAAATTTTGATTAGAAATGAATTGGCAATAAAAAATGGATTTCAAGCTCTGAAGAACGACAACCATAGTGTCCGAATGTTCCCAGATCTGATGACCAAACTTATCTCTGGACTCCAAGATCTGAACATGTAGGAAGCTTAGCACTTGAAGGGTGGGGGTTGGTGTATTGATGCGTGTTGTACATGGCTACAACTTGTGTGGCTAATCTCAAGCCATTGTACTTGTGTTGTTGTCAGAGTTTCTTTCTCCCACTTCATTAATAAAATCCATTCACAGTCATCAACAAGAAAAAAGATCTGAACATGTAAACTTTTTCAAGCTCGAAAGAATGACAGTCATGGCGTCGAAGAAGAAGAAGAAGAAGAAAGAATGGGTGGGGAGGTGGAAGGGGAATTGTTTGTACTTTTTTAAAAATAGTTGGGTTAATTTATAAATTTTTATAAACATTAAGGTGAGATAAAATGTTAAAAGTATAAATTTACATAAATGTCCTTAATTAAAAAATGACTTTAACAAAAACTGTAACGGAAGGACTTGTTTAGGACAAAATTGTGAGTTTTGAAACTAAAATAGGACTAATTCTTAAAAGATGACCAAAATAGGACACGTGTTAAAGTTAATGGACTAAAAATAGACTTTACTCTTTTGGTTCGAGACTCATGTACTTACCCCACTCCTCATGGAATAATATCATTTAATAAAATAACTACATCATTGTTGTCCAAAGAAAAAGTCCAAATTGTTACGTTTTATTCCTTATATACCTAACTATTAAGCCTTATACGCTATCTCCATACTCCCATTTTCATTTTCATAATTTCCAATCTTCTCATTTATATATATATATATATATATATATATATGTATATGTATATGTATAGATATATTGTATTTATGGCAAACGTTAAGTGCCATAAGAGTAAGAAAGGAAGGAGGAACACAAGCACCACCATAGACTATAATGTGTGGCCGCCAAATTTGAGATTTAGTTTTCCCCTAGATCCCCCTTCCTTCCTCGAAAGGTAACGAAATTAGAAACAAATCTCACCGCTTACCCTTCTTTCAGTGAAAAAACCGTTGGTCTCAAAACATTTGGTTAATCGCCAAGAATGATACAGTTGCAACACATTATGATGTGCCACTATCCACCTTCTTCCGGTGACATAATCTTCTATCCTGACGCATTGATGCACCGCCCATTATGATGTGCTTGGATACATTAATGATGCGTCCATGACACATTATGATGCGTACATAAATAAAAATGATGCAACCGAGAACTGAAGAAAAAAATGTGCAACGGTACCAAAATGATGCAATTTCGTAATGATGCATTACCTATGTTTATGATACAACCTAGTTCAATAATGATGCACTGAAGACCTACTCAACAAATGATGACTATACCCTGCAAAATGATGCTCTTAGGTTTTAGATCGATGATCATCCTCTTCAAAATGATGCACCCTAGTTCAATAATGATGCGCTGAATACCTACTAAAAACTGTAAAGCACATTGCGCAATATGATGCGCCTTGATGTCAATATGATGCACAGTTTCTTATGAATGATGCACTCCATCTACAAATTGGTGATGAGGCTTTATATACCTCAGCCGAGGCATCCCTTACCCCTGTATAAAAATGACGTTGATCCGAGATGCCTGTGAGTAGAGTGTCTTGACCGAGAAGCCGGAGCCTGACTCACCAAAAGGCATGTCGTGCGGGTACCGCACGAACGCGTGACAATGTGGTTCGTAGAACTAAGTACCATGTGTCAACACCAGATCATCCCACCGTACGGACCCGGATGTGTGGTGCCATCCCCCAACTTGAAGGCTCACCCCCGTACAATGCCCAATCAAGTAAATACTCCCTACTAGGGGTGTGTATTTAGGCGGTCAAAACTGAATAAACCGCCAAACTGAACCGATTCAAATTTTTGGTTTAGTTTGATCGGTTTAACGAATCGGTTTTGGTTAAAACTGAATAGTATGTTATTCAGTGTGGTTTAGTTTTGGTGGTGAGTTTCGGTTAAATCGGTTATCGAATAAACCGATTAATTTTTTTATAAAACAAAATGGGTATCAGATGTGGGTTGTGTAGGTGTTAGACCAAGAGCCCAATATTATGATCAGGTTGGAAGCTCCTAAGCCCAAACCACTAAAACAGAAAAACGTACCCAATAGGCTACATCTCATTTTAATTTTTCAACAGTTAAAAAAAATTACAGAGCAGAGGACAACAACTCATCGCGTCGCCTCTTCTTCTTCATTGAAGGCTTCTCCACTCACCACCTCTCCGTCGCTCACCGTCATAAACCCCCTCCGCCACTCCGCCTCCGTCGGCTAGTCTAGTGACCAGTGAGCAGCGACAACACAGTAGTGAGTGAGTGCCAGCAAGCAGTAGCCGCTAGCCAAGCAACGTCCACCGAGTCTTAGATGGACTGTGTATGATTCTTTTTAGCAGATTGGATTGAAAATTTTGATGCACTGTGTATGAAAAAAATGTTGCAAGTTACAACAGGCAACAACAAGCATAAATAGAGGAAAATATAGTGTATGTTATTTCTAGGAATGACAATGGAGCGGATTATCCGCGGAGGGGCATCATCCATCTCTATCATCTGCAGATTATTTTACCTCCGTAGTTTGCGGGTATTTTCCTAGCGGAGGCAAATTTGCCTCTACCTCCACCATTCACGGAGTATCCGTGGATACTTCAATATTAATACTTCATAATTTTCAACTGCTAGTTTTAACGATAATCACACTTATTAATTAAAGATGTACTATCCTCGTCCATAAAAAAATGGTGCATTTCTTTTTTAGCATTTAATCTAAGATTTTATTTCTTCAACATTTTAATATATGAGGTTAAATAATCT
>JBBYHH010067537.1:0-15651 GCA_038382905.1 Daphne laureola
CGCCTGATGGAGGTTAGGGTGATCCGTTATTAGAAAGCTTAGGAAATACTAGAGCAAGAAAGGGAAGTAAGAATGAGTAGTGGAAATTCTAACTCATTTCTCAGGTATTTATAGAGTATCCGGGAATATGAAATGTCAGTAGACAGTCAATCCACACCGTTGATCAAAAACTTACACCGAGATTCACGCCATTACTAAACCTTCACACCCGCAGGAAAGCATCCGGCATGACGGTTAAAATCACCAACACCCGGAGGAAAGCTACCGGGATGCAAAGATGACCATAGTCACCCCGGATGCATCCGCATCCAGGAATCACAATGGGGCAATTCTAAGGCCCCAACATTTCAAATGACCGGATGCACATGCATCCGGGAATCAAAATAGGGCAATTCTAAGGCGCCAACATTTCAAATGGTCAGATGCACTTGCATCCGAAAATCAAAAGGGGGCAATTCTAAGGCCCCAACATTTCAAATGCCCGGATGCACATCCAATTCTAAGGCCCCAACATTTCAAATGGCCAGACGCACTTACATCCAGGAATCAAAAGGGGACAATTCTAAGGCCCCAACATTTCAAATGGCCGGACGCACATGCATCCGGGAATCAAAAGGGGGCAATTCTAAGGCCCCAACATTTCAAATGGCCGGATGCGCATGCATCCGAGAATCAAAAGGGGGAAATTCTAAGGCCCCAACATTTCAAATGGCCGGATGCACATGCATCCGCGAATCAAAAGATGGAAATTCTAAGGCCCCAAAACCTGGAGTCCTTCTAGTCCGACAGGTCCCTAGTGGGAGGACATGATGGCCGATAGGCCCAAACTAAGTCTCCAAGACCCAAAGTTGGCCTATAAAACCAAAAACCCTACAAGAACGCTTGTGTCAGAAACCC
Organism: Daphne laureola; assembly: GCA_038382905.1. Classification (NCBI taxonomy): domain Eukaryota; kingdom Viridiplantae; phylum Streptophyta; class Magnoliopsida; order Malvales; family Thymelaeaceae; genus Daphne; species Daphne laureola. The sequence continues at coordinate 898 of JBBYHH010067537.1, forward strand.
AGGAAAGGGGGCTCATTAAAAATGGCTGAAGGTATCATACTCGAATGCATACATCCATGAACCAAGGTCATGCCCTCAGCGCATTACAACCCGATGGCTGGCATTTGCCACCTGTCCTCTGACACCAACCGCCTCTTTCGTATCAAAGTATTACAGTTATGCCACTCTATTAGACAAGAGGTAGAAGCAGTTCCGGGCCTTGGTCATTATTTTGTAGTATTGCATGAAGGTCGGGAGAATTGGAGAAACCCTGAATGCACCACAGAGGGTCAGGTAGGCGTTAATGTGACAATAGGTATTCGGGTTAAACTGGTTAACCGCAACCCTATGGGCTTGGGCCAGCTGACGAAGGAAAGGATGGGGAGGAAAACGAAGCCCGCACTCAAGATGAGCTTTAAACACTACCATTCACATGACACCAGGTTCATACACTTTACATTTATTACTAGGAACCCGAGTACGTCTTGTCTGCGGTAAAATATAGGTTTTTTTCCACTCCTGAACTAATCTCGAAGTAGCTCTACTTTTAAAGCCTTCGACATCGGCCCAATAGCCATCGGGCACTACACCCTTCACCTCTAGAAGGTAGGATCCGAAGGACGACTAATAGAAGGAGCAAGAAAATCCATTTATTTTACCTCGAATCACTTCTATGAAGAAGCTTATCGGAGCTTACGGAACAAACCAAAATAAACCCCGAGCAGTCTGGTCAACCACCACTATGTGCCATCGATAGAAAATGACTTCTGCCAGAAGATCATCGGAAGGATCAGGAGCATTGGTTAGCTTACATAAAAATTCTGGCAAACTGGTCTCTCCTCCACTACAACACCGCCGTCCCTTAAGCAAACTCGCCGCTTGATGGAGGTTAGGGCGAATCCGTTATTAGAAAGCTTAGGAAATACTAAAGAAAGAAAGGGAAGCAAGAATGAGAAGTGGAAATTCTAACTCATTTCTCAGGTATTTATAGAGTGTCCGGGAATATGAAATGTCACTAGACAGTCAATCCACACGGTTGATCAAAACGTTACATCGATATTCATGCCATTACTAAACCACCACACCCACATGAAAGTATCCGGCATGATTGTTAAAATCACCAACAGCCGGAGGAAAGATACCGGGATGCAAAGATGAGCATAGTCACGCGGGATGCATCCGTATCTGGGAATCAAAAGGGGGCAATTATAAGGCCCCAACATTTCAAATGGCCAGATGCACATGCATCCAGGAATCAAAAGGGGGCAATTATAAGGCCCCAACATTTCAAATGGCTGGATGCACATGCAATTCTAAGGCCCCAGCGTTTCAAATGGCCGGACGCACTTGCATCCGGGAATCAAAAGGGGAAAATTCTAAGGCCCCAACATTTCAAATGGTCGGACGCACATGCATCCAGGAATCGAAAGGGGGCAATTCTAAGGTTCCAACATTTCAAATGGCTGGATGCACATGCATCCGGGAATCGAAAGTGGGCAATACTAAGGTCCCAACATTTCAAATGGTCGGACGCACATGCATCCAGGAATCTAAAGGGGGCAATTCTAAGGCCCCAACATTTCAAATGGTCAGACGCACATGCATCCAGGAATCGAAAGGGGGCAATTCTAAGGTCCCAACATTTCAAATGGCTGGATGCACATGCATCCGGGAATCGAAAGGGGGCAATTCTAAGGTCCCAACATTTCAAATGGTCGGACGCACATGCATCCGGGAATCAAAAGGAGGCAATTGTAAGGCCCTAACATTTCAAATGGCCAGATGCAGATGCATCTGGGAATCAAAAGAGGGCAATTCTAATGCCCCAAAACCTGGAGTCCTTACAGTCCGACAGGTCCCTAGTGAGGGCACATGATGGCCGATAGGCCCAAACCAAGTCTCCAAGGCCCAAAATGAGCCTATAAAACCAAAACCCTACAAGAACGCTTGAGTCAGAAACCTAGGAAAGGGAGCCCATTAAAAACGGCTGAAGGCATCATACCCAAATGCATACATTCGTGAACTGAGGTCATGCCATCAGCGCATTACAACCCTATGGCTGGCACTTGCCACCTGTCCTCTGACACAAACCGCCTCTTTGGTATCAAAGTATTAGAGATATGTCACTTTATTAGACTCAATAGCGTGGTGGTCCCCATTGAAGAACTGCCACCAGTACCATTGACCTGCCCGATGACAAGTTGGGAGTCGCTATGGATCTTTAGGTGACACAGACCAGATTTTAGAGCTTCTTTGAGGCCAGTGACTAGTGCCTCGTACTTGGCCACATTGTTGGTTACTAGGAACTGGAATGCGACTCGTAGGTCAGTTTCCATGCCATGAGGCCTCTGGACATATATGCCCCCTCCTGGATGCTCTATACCCGAGGCTTCATCGATGTACATGTTCCATTCTAGAGGAGTTGGCTCCAGTGGTGGTTGTCGGCTGGGCCCTGCTTCTAGAGGCTGGATTGAAAGTTCTGCTATCAAGTCTGCTAAGGCTTGAGCTTTTATTGCTCTTCGCGGTTCGAACTTGATATCGTATTCACCTAGTTCGACGCACCATTGTGCTAGTCGTCTGGAGTGTTCTTGGCGGTGTAGTATGTCTTTTATTGGCAAGTCTGTGCGCACTTTGATAGTATGTGCTTGGAAATATGGCCGGAGTTTTCTTGCAGCCCATTACAAGGGCATATATTGTCTTCTAGAGAGGTGTGTAATTTATTTTACCTCCTCGTAGTGTATGGCTTGTGTAATAGACAGGCCATTGTTTGTCTTCTTCTTCTTTAACGATGGCCGAAGAGATTGTGTCGTTCGAGGTAGCTAAGTAAAGGACCAATTCATCACCCATCTGACGGCATTTTAGCGTCGGGAGCTCTTTGAGGTATTTCTTGATTGACTCGAGTGCTTTCTGACACTCTGGAGTCCACTGAAAAGCCTTCTTTTTTCAAAGTTGTTCAAAAAAAGGTTTGCACTTATCCCCTAGTTTGGAGATGAAATGACTTAGGGCAACGATCCTGCCTATCAGTTGTTGTACATCTTTAATGTCGCTGGAAACTAGCATTTTGATGATTGTCGTGATCTTTTTAGATTGGCATCGATACCTCATTCTGAGTTCATATAACCCAGGAATTTCCTGGTGCCCACAAAGAAAGAACATTTGTTAGGATTAAGTTTCATGTTGTACCTTCTGAAAGACTGGAAAGTTTCCTCAATGTCTGCCATGTGGTCCTCGAAAGTCATGCTTTTGACTATTATGTCATCGACATATGCCTCGAGATTTCTCCCAAGCTGGTAGGCGAAGACTTTGTTCATTAGTCTCTGGTATGTGGCTCCCACATTTTTTAAGCTGAAAGGCATATGAACGTGGTAATATACTTCATCACCCGTTGTAAAGTCTATTTTTGGTGCGTCCACTGGATCCTTGAAATTTTAGTGGTAACCGCTTTTAGCGTCCATGAATGTCAGGTATTTGTACCTCGATGTTGCATCGATGAGGCGATCGATGACTAGGAGAGGATAAGGATCATTTGGGCAATGAGTATTGAGGTCGGTGAAATTGATGCATAAACACCAATCGCCGCTGGATTTGTCAGCCAGAATAATGCTAGCGAGCCAGTCCGAATAGTGAAGCTCCTCTATTATATTGGCGTCGAGGAGTTTTTTGACTTCCTCTTTTACAAATTGTTTCATGTCGGAAGCCATGCCTCGGACTTTCTATCTAACCGGTTTGGAATCTGGGAATACATTTAGCTTATGAGCGATGAACGATGATGGAGGGATCTACCCCAGGGAGGTATTTGAGTCAACCAACATCAACATATATTTTCAATCACACAATTCGGCCTCAACAACAACCAACCCTTCCCACATGATTCAACCTTCAACCCAAGTATTAAACATTCTCAATATATACCCAAGAACACAAATCCATCAATACTTCAACTCAATTCCAAATTCTACCAAGAACATGATTTTCAACCTTTAACCAAAATCAACCATAATTCCAAATAATCCAAGAGAGGTTATTACACTTCATAATAACCTTAAATACTTGCTTACCTTAAGCAAATTTGGAATAAATGATCCAACAAAACTTCAAGAAATTCTTCCTTCCAATTCGGCCTTCATAAAAAATTGGGGAAAAATAAGATTTCTTCCATGAAACCTTAATAACTTGCTAAGACAAGCTTAAGAACATATTTACCTTAATATTCTTGAGCTTTGTATGAAGATTGGTTGAGAAAAATTGGCAAGGGTTACCCTTAAAAATCGGCTACAAGAGGAGAGGAAAAAGATGAGATTTCCATGTTCTTTCCTTAAGAACATTAAGAACTAACCAAGGAATTAACCTTACCTTACTAAGTCTTGATGATTCTTGGCATGGATTTATGAAGATTGGATGAACAAAGAATGAACACCATGAAGGTAGAGAGGGAAGGAGGGAGGTCGGCCAAGAGAGGTGAGAGATGAATTTTTGTTTTGATTTCTTTTTCATCTCATACTACTTACTAACCATTATCTACTACCTTTCCTAATTAGGTAATTATTTTAGATAGATAAGGTTAGGATAATACTAGGATCTTATCCTCCCATCTTAAACCTAAACCCTTGGATTAGATTTCCTTTAAGATTGCTAGCTTGCTCAAGTGACACTTGTAATCCACTAGATTGACTTTTATTACTTTATTCCTTTAAATCCTAATAATCCCTTTCGCTTGTAATAATACCATAAACCATCACTTCAGCCCAAAATTTTCCCAAAACCTCAAAGCCCAAAGAGAAATAACCGAATTGGGTTTTGTCCAATTTCCCAAAATGACAATTTTATCCTCCGAAACTGAAAATTGTGAAAATGGCCCGGGGTTCACGTATCCTTATAAAAATGTGAAACACCCTAAAATGGACCTCAAATTAATTCCCAGAATATGAGAATCATTAGAAAATGTGTTCCCGCACGTTTAAAATTGAGTCCCGGGAATAGATGATTTTTACCCCGCAACAATTTTCTCAGAAATTAACCATTTTCCAGGGGTGACTGTAACTTTCTCCCTCCCTTAAGACTCTTGGTCCTCTAAGAGTATCCTTAACTTCAATTTAAAAACCATTCGTGATCATTCTTACTGAAACTTGAACCGCAACATAAACGGTATGAAATGATTCCCGAGTCGTGTCCTCAGGAACGGGTCATTTAGCAAAAACTTTGAACTAATCTTCCAATACAGAACAACCACTGATACCCCGTCATGATGAAGTTCGGTGCTACAGACTAACCTTCCCAGCCAGATCTTATAAGTTCCCTTAGAACTTACCAATACCGAATCTTACCAGTATGGAATTTACCAATACCGAACTTACCAATACAGAATTTAGCCATACAGAACATGTCTCACATATCAATCTCAATTGCAGAACCATATCATTTCCAGCACGGATCCTACCCCTAACGGTTTCCAAACTCGAACTATCTTCAAAACTTTTGACGATTACCAAACTGAAGAGAACAGACTCAAACATATCGCCAGACTACTATGGTACAGAACATAACAGAGCAGATCTCAACAGAACAGACCAAATCAGATCACCCGTAGGTGCACAACCGAATAAAACAGATCCTGACATATCACCCAAAGGTGCAGACAGAACACCCGTAGGTGCAATCCGAACGTATCACAGACGTCAGACCCTAGATCTCAGATAAACAAATTTCAAACTTCCAGACGAAGAGAACGTAGTCACATAGTGGCTACATAATATAGATACCTTGGAAAGACAATATTGAATCGTGCTATATGATATGAGTCACTGCCAGACAGAACAAAATTCAAAGCCCCACAAACTAATTAATACAGAAAAATTCAGTTTTCCAAACAAAACTGTTCCAGCACACTTCCTGTCAGTCCAAGATTTTTAATAAATTCCACAGACATCCAAATCATGTTCTGTAAATTTTGTAATAAACTAGACACATAGAGATATCCACATAAACATTTTCAGCTCGAAACTCCTAGCCAATTGCTACATTTTATTCGTGGAAGATCGGTCATAAATGCAAATTTTCTGAAAATAACATCATAGGAGATCCCGCAGTATCGGAAAACAGAACATACCACAGTTACCTCGAAAGGTGTTATGTATTCATCCCAAAATTGGCAACATCGGGTTACCCCCATAATCCCTAACATTAACTTGTACGTACATAGTATTACTAATCTGACATATTATATATCCGGAACGTGAACTTCAGACTTGCCTTCGATGGCAACATAACAGATGTAATGAGCATACTTATCGACAATCACGCACATGCGCATCGTCATCACCTCAACTTATTTGGGATATACCCACTTGACCAAAATTAATGCACACTACCACAACGTCACATAATCAAACTTGGAAGGGTCAACCAACCGCTCTCCCGGTTGTGACCATACTTGCTGAGATGTGGAATGTCAATCTTCCAACTTCCTTTATACTAACAAAGAACCTCGACAAAGCACTACGGTGCAACTTCAGAACATAAGGGGGTTAAACAGACCAACCTTATAACCTCCAGTTCTCTAGGGGTTGAGAATCTTCACTAATAAGAAATCTCATTGCTTATTTCCTAATTAACGAACCAATCAAAATTCTATCAACATAACTCCTTAAACAACTCAGAATGCTCCTGACATAATTCCTTGAATCAACCTTCAAACAAGGTCCGAGACCCTTAACCAAAAAATTATTTCGGACGATACTTCAAATACCTTGGCGATACAAAGATGGCTAAACAGAATGTCCATGTGTATGGACTTAGAATAATTTCCAGATGATGTGGGCGTTAAGAAGAACATAACTCTAGACTTCATGATGGGTGTGGTGTACACTCGGTGTGTCATATGACCATAAAAATCCAATGTAGGCTTAATGTTGCAGGCGCAACTCCAATTTTTCTGACTTGAGCGAAAACATGCAATACTTGCAAGTTTCCAGTTCTACCAACTGTCAGTAAAACAATTTTAGAAAATTCCACAGATGTCCAAATATGATTCCGTATATTTTCCCTTAAATTATATATGTGTGGATACACTTAAATTGTTTTTGAGATTTAAACTCCTTCTGAGTCAATACAGTTTATTCGTACAACTTTGGTCAAATTCTGCTATTTTTCCTGAAAACAGCTTTGTGTCTAGCTCAAAATCAATTCATATTCCAGGTTACAGGTTGAAATAAATCACAGGAATTTAATCCAAGATAGCAGATCTAGTTGGGAATCCTCCTGTAAAATTTCAGATCCAATGGCCTCTTATAAACTGAGTTGATCATAACAGTCCCTATGGCGCACCTTCACGTTGACTAATTCTTCAAGAATATTGACTTGCTCGAACCACCGTCTGTCAGGCGGGATAGGTAGTTTAGACTACCTTCCAGGGCCTAGCGGCATCCCGTCCTTCGCATGCATCTTGTTGCACCCCGAGTTAATTGCCGATTTTCTAACCTGGCAACCACAGACAGTACCGAGTCCTAAGACTATCCGGTACTCACTAACGTAAATCAAACTGATCTTAAGCGCCTAATCCTATATTTATCTTGATATCCTTAAGCTGATGTAGAATGCAATTGCTCATTTTCGGATCGTCTTGTTGATTTGTGCGTGTTGTCGTCGCGGTTGGTTCCTATGTCTCCGTGTCCGTGTAATTATCCTTCGTGTAAGTTTCCTTGCCTCGGGTCATTCTGTACATCTTAACTCATTTCACTTAATTCGCTCCGAAGCCACGTTCTTGTCGCGGCCACTCATCCTAACATTTCTGTAATTATTGTCCTTAAGACAGAATTCTGGCATTTCCATTGCCCATTAACTTCCTTTACCGATCCTATTCATAACCTAGCACAAATACTGAAAATGGTAATACTACCGTCATTTCAGAACTTATTTTCTCATAACTGAATTTAAATCCTCAAATCCAGGTTCTTACTAAAAAGGACCTAAGTCCTTTCATAACAGATAGACTAAATTCAGAAATCCTAAACAGATGGAAGAACATAACATTTATGAATTAATCATAATTGTTACCTTGGGTTCCACATACTTTTCACATAATTTCAGACAGATCAGGCCTCACTACTAGCGAGTAATTCCAAATAACCTGAAACTCAATAACAGAAAAACATGACATAACGGTTATCTTAAAGTAGACAACAGTATTTCCTAATGCCTCTGTAGTACAGATGCAATGCATGGTATTTTACTACTCAATCAGAAAAGGCGGAATTCAAATTCCGACCGAAGCTTTCCTAGTTTCCAAATTTCAGATCCATACGCCCATTTTCCAAATGGACGAGTCTGTCGCGATTTTACAACCTTCCTAAGTAAGAACGATGTTTTAGCTATGTCAAGTGTGTTTAGACCGGCCGCCCACTGTCCCACCTTCGGTTCCAAGATGGTTCTCGCAAAGAGGGGGCTCACCTCATCACTGAACCATCCTAGACATGATCGATGGAATAGGGGGCTTGCCTGCCTAAACATACCTAACATAAACTAGCTCTGATACCAAATTGTCACCACCACCCCCGTTCTCGGCACTGCGGAAGCATACGGATTTCAAAAGTCGGATGTCTGGATCGGGGGACCGGGTGGTGGTCGGTGATATAGAACACTTAACTTGATTGGGTGGTCCCAAAACCTGACCCTAAAAATTTATTTCCTAAACTGCAGTGGAAAATCACGCAAATAGATAACATACACAAATAATGTTGAGCTCAGCTCAACCCAGATGCACCAGAAAGAAGTCTCGCTCACTTGGTTGGACAAGAACTCCCCGAGAAAATTAAATCAATCATATTTACAGATTAGAATATAACGGATCATGTAATGATACCTATATGCACCCTATGCCTACAGAGCCCAGAATAGACCATACAATACTGTTGCTACTATAGTTTATTACAAACAAAAACATTAAACTGTTAGTCCAAAATTAATCGTGCTAACCCGAAATAAACAGACAACTAAACAAATCCTCCGGACAAACTAAGCCCTGTTCTAGAAACAGAAACAGAATACTCTTTCAGGGAGCCATATACCTTATTACCAGAACTCACAGAACGACCAAGCAGAACTACTCTGCGGTCGACAGACATATGCTCCTAAAAAGTATAAGTTTATTGAGGGGGGTGAGTCCTTAGGATGTACTCAGTAAGGAGGGAAGCGCAGATGATGGGGGAAAAAATTTAAAAACATTTGTCTTGCAAAAAAGGTCAGTATGCAGTGAACTAGTAGATATACAATCCTAAATATATCAGGAATATGAAATGCAGATGTCATGATATGCAATACAGATTACAGAGACTCCTTCGGACATGTAACGTATGGGGGTCAAAGACCACACCAATTATTTGGTACAAATTCCATCTAGATAGGCCCCCGACCTAATGACAGCACCCTAAGGCGGCCTAATAGGCTTATGCCTATTACAGGGGTCAGAATCGCATGGTACTAGTGATGGGTGTACAATCCCCTGAAACGGAAAGACAGCAGAATATCTAGATTTTTCTTAGAATGTGCAGATTGATACCAGAATTTCAGAAAGTGGCAACGCACCAATTTTGCTCACTTTTTTCCACATTTTTTGATTAATCACAAAAATTACCAACAATCCTTAAATTTTTGGATTTCATCCATTTTCAACCTAAATAATTTCCTTAAACTTCCAACGATACTTTCATGATTAAATTTCCATTTAATCAAAAAATTAATTATTAATCCGACAGCGCACGATTTTATCAGTCGATTAACAAACAGAAATCTTCACAACTTATTATTTTAGAAAACAATAATACAAATGCAAAATTCCCAATTTTTGCAAATCACAGTAATCAGATATTTCAAAAATTCCCAACAGGTTCTTCAATTTATTACGCAATGCAAGAATTGAAGAAATTTGGATAAATGAGAAATGCCAATTTCTCACCCAGTGGTCACCGGGGAACTCGTCGGAGAATGCTCCACGCACCGCCGTTGTCGCCGTCACCGCCATACGCACCGCCATCACTACCGTACGCGCCGCTGTTGCCGCTGTAATGCACTGCCCTTTCGTGACACGTCAGTCGCCGGATGTGGAGGGGCTCGTCTCACCGGCACTCCCCTCTCCATCGCCGCACCACCACTGGTACCCTGAAAATGCCTGGCGCTGCTCCACCATCGCCGTCGATCCAACTTGTTTCAGCTCGGTCGCACGGACCGCTGTCTCTGTCGCCAGCCACCGTCGTGCCAGCTGCACCGGCCAAGCTCCTCCGCCTAGATCTCATCACCACTTTACCGGCAATGCCCAGATCCATCGCGTCACGGCTCGCCTCATCATCATCATGTTCCGGCTTCAGATCAAATGTGTTGCGCCACTGACGAGGCCACCAGCTCACCATCACCGCCCCACCGCGTTGTGCCTGGAGCCGGCCCCGCTCACCGTCGATCTCGCCTCATCTTAGTAATCATCGAGGAGCAAAAGCATTGGAGAAGAAGACGAAGAATCGGGATCTAAAAAGCAGATCTCAGATCTGTTTCGATTTTCTTTTTCTTGTTTTTTAACGATATTTCTAATATTAAACTACAAACTAATTTAAGCCCACTTTAAAGCCCAATAAAGGCCCAAAAAATCGCCATTCTTAACGGTTCAACTAGAACGGGCTTCAAATAAATTCTCGGGTGATGAGAATTGTCAGAAATTTGTTTTTTTCTCAGAAATTACCAATTTACCCTTCCGATGCCATTTTTTTTAAAATGGCCGGGTACTCATATTTTAATCTCCTAAGGAAGAATAATTCAGAGATAAACCTCAACTCACTTCCCGGGACATGGGAAATATCAGAAAACATGCCCGTACGCTTAAAAAATTAAGTCCCGGTAATTACAAATTTTGCCCCTCGGTAATTATCTCAGATTTTCACCATTTTTTCTGGTGGTGACTATAACACTAGTTCTCAGGCTAAGGGTGGGGCCCTGTGGCTCCCGAGGCTAGTTCAATGGTAACGATAGAGGCATGGAGGTACTCAAGTGCGGGACTTGCAGCTCTCTTAAGAAGATGTTCAACGATCACAGGGTGATCGTTTATGCTACGAGGGTTAAATGGTTCATGGATTATGATGATGATCTGGTTTATGTTACACCCACCCTGAGTCGAAGATGATGTGTCAACGCAACTTGGTCGACGGATAAGAACTTTTCCACTAAAACATAAGGTAAAGGATTCTGATTGTTTATGTTTTGACATTAATTATTGTTAAGGTTATTGTTAATTGCATGATTTTGGTGTTTTGTTGGAGTATAACGTTGTTTGATTGTGTTCGGGATGTTTTGGTTAAGTCACGGAAGTAAAACAGGAAGTTTTCAGTTTTATGGGTTATAGGCGAACACCCAGGCGAAGCACACTAAGTGCAGGCGATCGCCTGGGGAGGGAAAAGGAAAACAGGTTTTTGGCAGTGGACCAGGCGATCGGCCAGGCGAATGGGCGTTCTGGCAGGCGATCGCCTGGATCCAAAGAAGGAAAAGGACAGGGAATCAGGCGACCGTCCAGGCGAGTGGAGCTTGGTGCGGGCGATCGCCTGGCCCTGAAGATGAAGATTTAAAGATGGTCAGGCGACCCACCAGATGAAGGAGCCTTGGTTTAGGCAATCGCCTGGATCGTTAGAACAAATGGGTCAGGGGGGCAGGCGACTGGCTGGGTGAAGGAAGCCTAGCGCAAGTGATCGCCTGACCCTGGGATAAACTGGACAGGGATTAGGTGAGACACCAGACAAACAGAGGAAGTTGCAGGCAATCGCCTGGAAGTCTGGGCAGTAAAAAAATATAAGTTTCGGAAACCCGAAAAATGGGATTCATCTTCATTTTACAACTCATCTTCAACCTCCAGCTGCTAAACTTCAACCCTAACCTCACCCTAACTCAAGAATCATCCAATCCTAGTCCGAAATCGAAGGTAAATAGTGTTTTGTGTGAGATTTTCGACCAATGGAAGGATTTTTTGGTTGAAAACTGGTTCAAGCAACGTTTCTGAAGATTCTCTGATTTGGGCTCATTTTCTAAGGTGAGTATTCTAAGCTCTATGGTTGAATATGGAGTTATAGTCATGTTCTAGTGGTAGTATGGAGTCAAGAATGTAACTCATCATTCATTTCATTTAGCCATTCCTCCCTTTGCACCCCTTCAAGAGCCTCTTTAATATTACTTGATTCATCTACTTCAGATGCGACCAAGTACGTCTCACCATTCGAGATTCTCCATCTCATGGGTGGTCTGGATTGCCTTGTTGATCTTCTTAACACTGGCGGTGGTGATTAAGGTTCAAGCTCTTGAACATCCTCAATTCCCTCTTGAACTAGTCCACCTTCTTGTGGATCTTGTCCATCAATTTCCATATCATCTGGAACTTCACTAAGAGTCATAACTCCTTGTAGTTGAGGTACTCCCTCTGGAGTGGGTGCACTTTGTGCAACTAGCGCTCTTATTGTCAGCCCCCTCCCTAGGCAGAAGCAACGGAGTGGGGCGGAGAGGGGGAGTGACTTGCATGGAACGAGGGCCATTTTGGTGGAGGGGTTCCCATAACCCGGCCCGATATACCTTGACTCCCAAGCTTGATACAATAAGCATACCAAAAGATGGCACATTCACAACGTACAAAGGAGGAGGATTGCACTTCTAGTCTCAAGTCACAAACACTTAAGCAAGACATTCATACTTATCCATAACATACACCATGCATCAAGGAAACATGGACGATGGTAAATTCAACGCTTATGTACAATGACCAAGACACAAATCATGCAAGCTATTAATCAATCATACAAGTCACAACTTGTGATTCATGGTACATGTACATATACAACTACACCTACAGAGCCGGATAGAGACAAATACATGCGGAACTTGAGGGATCGAAACAGAGGAGCATACAGATGATCACCTCAAAGTCACTGTTGCTGCTGCTAACATAAATAAAAGAGTTAACCATTAGTAGTTTCACAAGTCCTCATCCACAATTCTCAAGAAGACACAAACTCAATCGAGATCATCCCCGCATAGAACTGAAGTAACCTCAAGGAGCAATAAATACCTGAAAACAAAAATCACAGAAAACCTAATAGAGCTACTCTGCAGGTCGATTATCAGAAGCTCCTGAAAAAAGCTAAACATAAGGGGGTGAGTCCTCGAAAGGAACTCAGTAAGGGCTTACGTAAGGGTAATGGTTTGAAGAACTACCTGCAAAAAGAGGTTAGTATGTACAGAATGCCATGTGGTAAGGATTATTACACAACCTAAGTATAACATGATCCATGATATATAAAGTATGCAAATGAACATAATATATAAACAGATGCCCCGGAGGATAGAAATAGATACAAATACGACTGCACCCGATGGGCGAAGCCCATACAGACGGGGTTTCAGAATCAGAACAGACGCATGGTACCAGCGAGGGGCCTAGGTTCCCCAAAAACCGTCGTAATAACAAAATTGATTATAAATTGATCAATGTAAATCAGATTCACAGAATTGATCACAAAGTGATCACAGAACTTCAGAATCACTGAATCAGATATTCCGAGTTTCAAACCTGCACACCATTAACCTTACCATGTAACTAGCCCCGGGGGTCACCGGGCCACACCCTCATCCCGGGACTAGCTTCAACAAACTTGATACACATGAGAATAGATCCCAGAATGCATATTTAAGAGAGTTGAACCCTTACCTGACAAATTGTAAAATTATTGTACTTTCCCGAGGCAACCCAATCAGCCCGAAAATTTGACAGCATTCCGAATGAATTTCCACGATGCCCAAACACATAAAATACAACTGAACAATCACACAACAACAAGGAATTCAATTCTGTAATCACTGATCAACATCCAACACAAAAGAAGCTTTAACTCAAGCTTCATCAAAATCGGCCAAATCATGAAAAGAAGACCAACCAAGTAGAATGCTACCAAGCATCCATATAACAATTTAGAAGCTCAAATTATTTCCTTTCTCAACTAAAATCCACCATTCTTCAAAAAACATAACCTTATATCATCACTCATCAAATTCGGCCAAGACAAAGGCAATGAGACCATTCAAGTGAAATGTTGTCAAGTGTCCACACACTTATATATGAACTCAATTTTATTCCTAATTCAACTCAAATCCAACATTTTATCAAGAAACACTAATCTTAATTCGCTCCCATAATTTCTGCCAAAGCATGAACTTTCAAAGAAGAGTGATCCAATCATCCTCATATCAATTTAGAAGCTCAATTCCATCTTCAATTCATCATAAATCCTTAATTTACACAAAAATACATCCTTAAATGTTTTTCCCGTTAAAATCGGCCCAATGAAGAACAAACCAAGGAGGGAGTTTCAAGATGAATCCAAGCAAGAATTGACCTACTAAACATCCTCACAACACTTTGGCACCTCAATTTCATCAATCAAGAGAACACAAAATCGAGCCCTAATCACAAGAGGACAAATCGGCCGAGACAAATGGAGGAAGAAGAGATGGAGACCCAAACACAAAAAGTGTTGCTAAGAATCTATACAACAATTTGGCAACTCAATTTCATGCAAATCTTCATGATTCAAGAAAGGGCTCCAAGCCCTAGCTCACCCAATACTCAAATTCTGCCAAAGATAGGAAGAACTCATAGAGGAAAGGTTGTTACCTCAACAAATTAGCCATGAATTAAGCTTTTCCTCAAGTTAAAAAAGAAGGATTTGATGAAGCACCATTTGCTCCTAAGAAGCTCCATTT
>JBBYHH010067647.1:0-15650 GCA_038382905.1 Daphne laureola
CTAAACTAGTTTAAGCTAAGCTAATTAAGTCTTACAACTCAAAATGGATTAAAGTAAAAGTCTTAAGCTAAGTAGTACAAAGTGAAAGCATTCCTTAGCCAAGAGGGGAAAGAGTCGTTTGCTATGGTTGGGAGAGAGGGAACAAGCCATTAATGGGGTGGAGGGGACCATTGGGGACCATTTGGGCTTGTCTTGTAAGAAGTTGACAGGATGATGTCATGTGGTCTATGATGGTCTCTTTGTATTGTTGAGGGCTTCTAGGTCGATTCCAAGATCTCCAAGGATCAAAGTGAACATTTTCTAACTCCTTATGGTTGGCTCTTCAAGTTAAGTACCACTTTTCTATACGTTTGGTGACTTTTTGAAAGAGTCACTCTTTTTTAAATGGCCGAGATCATGCTACCTTCTTCTCTAAGTATGGTGCAGATGTTGGTGGCGCCAAGGTGAGGTCTTCTTGCATCCTTCCTCAAGATTGATTCCCATGATATCCATACATGTCCTCCAAGCAACTTTTTGTGTGATCCTAGGTCGTTATCACTTAATATATCGAGTTCAATTGGTTTCATCCTCAAAGAAAAATTAAAGGCACTCAAATCAAGCATCAAATATTGGCAGGCATCAAATGTGGGGGACTTAGGCAACCAGATTTCCACTTACAAACTTAATACTCTCTCCGTTCATTTTTAATAGTTACGTTTTTTTTTCAGCATCTAATCTATATATTGTTTTCTTCAACATTTTGATATATGAAGTTAAGTAACTTATATACATAAGATAAATCATTATGTCTAGTTTCTAGAAATATTTTTTTCAATTTTTTTTAGAAAATTCTTTCTAGTAAAACATTAAGTCAAACAAAAGTTTGAAAGTCAAATTTAACAATTAAATAGGAACGAAGGGAGTATAAGCTAAGTGGGAATCATAAATGGAAACTCGAGATTCATCTTTGCAGGATGTGACAGACTTGCTTGATAACAAGAAAAATCTCAGGGATGCTGAAAGAATTAAGGGGAAGATGTTACGTCAGAAATCCTGACTTAAGTAAGCCGCTAACGGTGATGAAAACTCTAAATTATGCCACGCATCCTTGAGATACAGAAGGAGGAAAAACACTATCTGACGCCTAATGCACAATGGTTGTTGGTTGGAGGACCCAACTTCCATTAAGCGAGAATTCTTCAATCACTTTAGCATCTTCGCAAAGAACCCCTTACCTCCAGACCCACCTTCAGCAACCCTCACTTCAGCCGCCTCTCTCCGAGCCAAGCATCTACACTTGAAGCTCCTTTCTCACAAGATGACATCATAAAAGCAGTTTGGTTTTGTGACAACTCAAAGGCACCAGGCCCCAATGGCTTTAATTTCAACTTCATCAAAACCTTTTGGCCGACAATCAAAACAGAAGTGACAAACCTCATCTGCTCCTTTTGATCCTCTGGCAACATACCCGCAGGTGACAACTCTTCCTTTGTTGCTCTGGTTCCCAAGATCACCGGCCCCACAACATTTTTTGAATTCCGGCCCATAAGCCTTGTTGACAACATGTAAAAAATCCTTTCAAAGATTCTGGCAGAAACGCTCAAGTCGGTTCTTCCCATCTTAATCACCCAGGAACAAACAACTTTTTTCAGAGGTCATAAAATACTTGATGGTGTTCTGATTGCAAATGAGTCGGTCTGTTGGGCAAAGAAAAAGAAAGAGTAACTAATGCTCCTGAAAATTGACTTTGCCAAAGCTTTTGACTCCCTAAACTGGAACTTCCTACAATCAACAATGACTTAAATAGGGTTAAGCCAGAAATGGCGACACTGGATGAGGTCCTTCTTATCTTCAGCCAAAGTCTCAATCCTCGTCAACGGAAACCCAACTCAAGAATTCTCTATGAAATGAGGGCTTCGACGGGGCAACCCGTGATCACCTTTCCTCTTTATCATTGTGACTGAAGCCGTAGCCGCAATGATGAAAGAGGCTACAACATTAGGGGTCTTCAAAGGTGTCACCTTGGGTCCAGAGAGCGGTACCATATCCCATTTACAGTTCGCAGATGACACACTCTTCCTCGGTCAGTGGTCCTCCTGCAACATCTGAATCCTCTTCTCCATTATCAATTTCTTCAAACTGGCATCTGAACTTCAAATGAACTTGAAGAAAATAAGACTTTTTGGTATGGGATTTTCTCATGTGGTAGTGGAAGAAATGGCCCACCTAGTGGGTTGCAACTGCAATGGATTCCCCTTCAGTATCTGGGCCTTCCAGTGGGTAAGGATATGTCCTTAGTTGATAGTTGGGATCCTCTGCTAGACAAGATTAAATCCAAGCTAAGCTCCTGGAAGCTAAAGTTGTTGTCCATTGGAGGAAGGTTAATTATGTTGGTAAAGTCAGTATTAGGTGGACTTCCCCTTTACTTTCTTTCTTTATTCAAGGTGCCAACGACGGTTCTCAATATATTTGAGAATCTTCGCAACAATTGTTTTTTAGGGAGAGGGAGGACAGAACAACAAATTTGTATAGGGCTAATTGTATGTCCTTAATTCTGGATAGCCCAATGGGCGTGTTAAGTGTCGAGAGTTTCTGGGAAAAAAGAACCACTCTTTTGTGAAAGTGGTGGTGGCGATTTCTCTCCGAAAAAGGTAAATTTTGGGCTAAATTAGTGAGAGATCTTTATGGGGAGGATGGGAGAGGAATTTAAAAGGGACGGGAACAGGGGGTGTGAGTGTGGAAATATATCATGAAAACTGTCAACATTACCAATCACCTTGAAACACCTTAAAAAATTCAAGTTCTCAAGGTCGTTGGCAATGGTAGATAGACTAACTTATGGTTGGATTATTGGCTTTACTTATGTTCCGTCGAAGATTTTTTTCCCTGGGTTATTCCATATGGACACTTTGCAGGAGTCAATAGTGGCGGACAAAGTCACTTTCACTCCATCCGGTGTTCTTTAGACATGGTCATGGCGGTTCCTTCCTGTTGGCCGTACAAATGATGAATTCCATACTCTTCAAACTTTGCTTCAAGGAGTTACCCTGGATGCTCTTAAAGATGACTCCTCGAGGTGGAGCCTTAACAAGGATGAATTTGTTGTGCAGATTTTGACAAGATTTTTTTACAAAACCAGGTACTCTACATCTTCCCCTCTGACATACTGGACAAATCTTTTTCTGAAGAAGGTTCTCATCTTCCTCTAGCGAGCACAACCCCTCTTTCTGCCGGATTTTGTATAGCTTCTGCACAAAGGTCTCAATGTTCAAAATACTTCATGCAGGCTTTGCAATCAAGTACCAGAAACAATTGATCAATTCCTTTTCTACTCCATGTTTGCTCTCCATGTTTGGGATTCTGTTCAGCTTTGGTGCGGGATGCCGTCAGGCATGATTTTAGAGGTTCATGACCTCACATCTCCTAATTTCCTCCGCGGATGCCCACAAAATGACAAGGTGTTGTATCAAGGTAGGGATGGGCAATTTGGAAGGGTAGAAATCGTCTGGTTCTGCAAAACGGCTCCTGGAACTCCCTTCAAATTCTTTCAGAGATTCAGCTCCAATCATTCTTATGGTTCAAGTAGAGGGGATGCAAATTTATCACCAACTTGGATGTTTGGATTCTAAATCCACCGGGAATCTTCTATTAAGGGTTACAAGTGTTGTAAATGAGGTGGTTTTACCTCTATTTTCTGTCCTGTAGCTTTTCTCTCAAATGCTATATTTCTTGTAACTTAACTCTCTCCATCTAATATACTTCTCTTGGCTGTCAAAACGAAAACAAAAAAACAAAAAAAAAAAAAAAACAAATGAAGATAAAAATAAAATAAACCAAAAGAAAATAACAAAGTTAATGTGTACAAAATTGATGTAAATGTAAACTTCACTATAAGTTAACTTTCATCATTCTCTTAAATAGGTCACTTTTTAAAAAAAAAAATACTCAGATTTCTTAATGTACAATTTTTCTCTAAAAATTTACTTAAATAATTATTTTTTAAATGAAAAAAACTTCTGTAAATATCTAATCTTTGCCCTAGCTCATTACCCTTACTCTTCCCACCATTCAACACTACTAAAATTGATGTTGCTACAGTCGTCCTCTCACCACAGCATCATCATAGATAAGTGACTGATTTTTTACTGATAATTTTTAACTTATCATGAAAAATATTTATTTAATTTTACTGATACAAGTGCAATTTAAAAAATATTTTTAGAGTCCAAAATATCATAGAGAATGGCGGATCTATATGTATTAAAGGGATATCCTTGGATGCCCCTTTTTTTCCTGTTTTTTTTTTCCTTTCTAAACACTGTGTATAGGAGTATATAAATATTAATTGGACCCTTTTTGAAATTAAAATGATCTTTCATATTTTATACTTCCTCTGTCCCTGAAGAATTGGTGCGTTTTTTTTTATGTTATGCGAGAACCAAATTATTACTAAAAGAATTCGTTGAAAAAATTTAAAAAAAATATATTTAGAAACTAGACACATTAATCTATAATTTTTATTAAAAATATTTGACTTTATATATTAAATTGTTAAAGAAATCAAATTAAAGATTAAATGCTAAAAATGAAATAATTTTTTTTCCATTTTAAAATGATCTTTTCCAAGATTGCTTAATTGATAGCATATATTAAGAAAGATGTCTTCAATAACATTAGCAATGATGATGAAATTGTAGATTCTTTTCAAGGGATGAAGATTCGATTAGAGAAATTATAATGCACTTTTTTCCATTTTAAAGTTTTATCATATAATTTTAGAATATATATATATATATATATTGACACCCCTTTCGGGAAATCTTAGATCCGCCATTGGTCATAGAGGTCAATTGTAATAAAAAATACTACCTCCATTTTTTAATGATTGTAAGTTTTGTTTTACTGTCTTCACAGTATTTAATCTACAATTTTATTTCATCAGTATGTAAACATATAAAGTTTAATAATTCATATGCATATCATAATTTGAAGCATGAATATTCTAAATATATTTTTTCCTGATTTTTTTCACTATTTATCTTAGGGATAATTTGAGTCAAACATTGATACTTGAAAAATAAAAGTCAAACCCTACAATCATTAAAAAATAGAGGGAGTATTTTTTATTAAATGAAATTAATAGTAAAAGATATGAAACTACTCAATTAAATTTCTGGATTCGCCTCTCATGTCGTCACCCCTCTTCCGGCACACCAACCTCATCAAGTCAGTCCAACCCTAGGTACACCATAGTCTACCACTGGCGCCACCCTCCCCTTCGCGAAGCATCCTTCGGCTGGACTATGATCTATATGCCGGGTATCACGATGTGGGTGGAGAGGGAGGGGGCAACGGGGAGTAGTGGGGCTGTTGATGGCCATCGAAACTGGCCGCGCAAGGTCATCAAATCTTGGGTGGCTTTGATGGATCAGAAGGTGTTGAAGACCTAGAAATGGCCAAAAGGGGGGTGAGTTGGCTTTAATACTTTAGGTTTTGAAATCAAAACACTTGAAAACCCCTTATCAACACGTTGATAAGATAAATTTGAAAACCACTTGCAAATGCAAGGTATCAATGCGTTGATGAACTACACAGTAAGAAAAGCAAGAAAAGTGAAGGACACAAAGATTTATAGAGGTTTAGTCCAACTTCACCTACGTCCTCTCCTCAAGACACACTTGAAAGTTACTCCACTATAACTGAGGCCTGACTCACATGGCTTATACAGAGGTGTCTGACACACATGACTTCACTTGCCTGACTTACAGGACTTTCAACAATGCATGACACACATGACTTTACAAATGCCTGACACATATGACTTTAACAAGGTGCCTGACTAACATGAGTTTCTCACATGGCTTCCTGACACATAAGACTTATGCAGTTGCCTGGCTAACAAGATTTAGAATAGTGACAGTAAACTGTGATCAATGCGTTGATAGAATAGACTATCAACCTTCCTATTCCTTAGGAAGTATCACACTATCGATGATGTATAACTGGTCTAACAACACCAATATATGTAGTTGATCTATGAAAGCTCTAAAGAGTAAGCCTTTTATGAAAGATGATGTAATGACAAAAGACTTCTCTATAATGACTCTCTATAATGAATCTACTTGCTGAGGATGATCTCTGAGTGTGGCAGCTTTCTGAGTATTGTCTCAAGAGTGTTTCTGATCTTGAATGAGAGTAGGAGAAGTGTTGGCTCTATACAGAAAGAATGACCAGTCGATTAGATGATTGGTTTCTTCATCTCCTACTTCATCTTCTTTAGATATGCTCCAGAATATGTTGAATTAGTGTAAGAGCGTCCCTTGGTAGTTGTTGGGCTTGAATACTTTCCATTTTGAGTGTTTTTTGAATGTTGAAGTAGTTGTTGCAACTCCTTGAGATTTCCTGTCATCTTCCATCAACGCATTGATGAATACATGCTTCAACAACTTGATGGAATTTCTTTTTGATCTTTGATCCTTTTGAGCTCTCCAGACTTGAATTTCTTCTCTCATGTCTTTAGCTCAGTAGTGGAGTGGATGACTTCATCTTTGATAGCTTCAGGCCTTGTGAAAAATGAAGTTTGCATCTTGTGCAAATAGTCATCAACTCGTTGATGTAGAGTGCATCACACACTTTGAAGATCTTCCTTCATTTTGTGATCGGATTGCATCTTGATCTTCATTTTTCTCCATGATCTGATCAAATTTCTGGATCTTGGTTTCCATAACTTCACTCTTCGACATCTCTTCTTTGATTTCCTATGAATGTGGATATGAAACAAGTCCACATTAATCTTGAAATTTAAATCAAAGGTATATATGCCGAAATACTTAATAAGTGCTAAATTATCACTTGACTTCTTATTCTTTTCAATAACTTGCAATTGTATCCCAACAATTTTAAGTTTAACACTGAGAACAAGTAATTTTCAACGGGAATTTGAATTTATCAAAACTTTGTAAATTAGTCCTCAAAGTTTTAGAATCATCAAAACATATGGTAGAGGTCAACAAAGTCAATAATCTCCCTATTTTTTATGATGACAAAATACTTTAAGAAGTTTTGATAACCCTTTTTGAAATAGAATAAGTAAGGCACGTTAAGAGAATATATGTTCCCCCTTGGGATGAGCTTTGAAAAGATTTTGAGTAAGATAGAACATATTCTCCCCTTTAGAACATGTTTCCCATTTTAAAAGAGTTTTGGAAAAACATTGGGATATAAGTGTAATCTATCAAAATGAGCAAGATCCCCTTACTTCATTAACACATTTCTCCCTCATTTTGTTATCATAAAAAAAGTACAAACAACTAAGAGTAAAAATGTAAGAGTGTAAGTGGGACTAAGTCTATTACCAAGTTTTCATCAACGCGTTGATAAGTATCCCATCAACATGTCGATAATCACCAAGTGATACAAGTAGTAGTCTTGTGATTATAAACATATAGAGTGATATGCATGTACTGATTCATGGTTCTCTTAGACTTAGAATAGTTTAATTCATGAATTTACGCAAAATTGAAGTAATCAACTCATTTAACAGAATGGTATGGTATAATCAGTGCATGAGTATGAACCACATATAACTTAATAACCATCATGTTGTTGATGCTTGGGCTATAAAGACCGTGTTTTATGTTATGAATATATGAACTAAGGTCTGTATTTAATCAACAGTGATGCTTAGACAAATATATCAATAGTTACCAGATATATATGCATCAGATTGACTAAGCATATTTTCTTAAGTGATTTGACAGGTCATGCCTATGCAAACATGCTTGAATATATGAAATAAAGGGTTGGGAAGCCCACCTAGGCCTCAAAACATACTATCAACAAAGTCAAAGGATTGGAACATATTATCAACATGTTGATAGACTAACCATTAACGTGTTGATCAAACATTCAACATACAATATTTTTGACATATGTCAGAATGTTTGTGCTTAGTCCAGAGATTTTTTTAAAAACTGTGAGATTTTTTCAGAGAGATAGGCACTTTTGGACTTATAAATAGAATACGTCCATTTTCAAAACAAAAGGATTTTCAAAGACATTTTTAAAACTGTTGTGATCAAAGTGTTGATCCACTATCTTCTGAAATAAGTTTTAAAAACAGTTAGAAAAATTCTTTGGACTAATAAAGCACATTTCTCTTTGGAGCTTATTAGACTATATGATTATGAAATTGTTTTTCATAACCGTTTGTATTTTTCTCTAGAAGAGGTTAGAGATGTGTACCTTTCACCTTGAATTGCTCAAACCCAGTTCCCTTCTGGTGAGACTGAATCTTTCTTCAATAAGTGGTTTGGTGAAGATATATGTCAGTTGATTGGTTGTTTCTATGAACTCTAGTGACAGATCTTCATTCTTTACATGTTCCCTGATGAAGTGATACCTTACTTCAATTTGTTTTTCCCTTGAATGATGTACTGGATTCTTTGTAAGGTAAATGGCAATGGTTTTGTGAATCTGATGGACACATTTCTGAAGTTATGTCTACAGTCCTTCATCTATTGAACCATCCAAAGTATTTGAGCCACACAACTCCCTGCAGCTATGTATTCTGCTTCAGCAGTAGAGTGCCATTGAATTCTGCTTTCTAGAGAACCAAGAAATTAAGCAATTCCCTAGGAATTGGCAAGTTCCACTTGTTGACTTGCTCTCAATCTTGCATCCAGCAAAATATGAATCTGAGTACCCATAAAGTTCAAATGATGTCTCTTTAGGGTACCATAATCCAACCTCAGATGTGTCCATAAGATGTTTAAAGATTCTCTTGACATACTTTAGATGAGACTCCTTAGGATTGACTTGAAATCTAGCACACATACAGAAACTGAACAAAATATCTGGTCTGCTTGATGTGAGCTAAAGCAGAGATCCAATCATGCTCCTGTACATCTTTTGATCAACGCGTTGACCAGAAGCATCCTCATCCATTTTAGTTGTGCTGCTCATTAGAGTGGTACAAGGCTTGCCATTGGCATACCCAAATTTCTTCAGTAATTCCCTTGTGTACTTTGCCTGATTTATGAAAATCCCTTCTTCTCCTTGCTTGATTTTTAGTCCAAGGAACTAGTTGAGTTCTCCCATCTTGCTCATTTTAAACTCACCCTGCATCAACTTGCCAAATTCTTTGCAGATAACATCAATAGTTGAGCAAAAAATGATATCATCTACATATATTTGGACTAGTAAGAGATCAGAGCCAGATGATATAATGAACAAGGTGGTATCTACCTTTTCTCTGTTGAAGCCATGTTCAACTAAGAAGGTGCTTAGTTTGTCATACCAAGCTCTTGGAGCTTACTTTAGACCATACAAAGCTTTTATCTATTTAGAAATATGATCATGATGATGTGGGTTCTTAAAGCTAGGTGGTTGCTCTGCAAAAACCTCTTCTTTAATAAAAACATGTAAAAAGGCACTCTTTACATCCATTTGAAAGAGTTTGATGTTAAGAAAGCAAGCAAATGCACATAGCATCTTGATGACTTCCATTCGGTCTAGTGGTGGAAATGTCTCATCAAAATCAATACCCTCTTCCTGAGAGTACGCTTTGGCAACCAACCTTGCTTTGTTTCTGGTCACAACACCATTCTCATCAAGTTTATTTCTGAACACCGATTTGGTGCCAATGATGGAATGACCTTTGGGTTTTGGAACCAATTCCCAAACATCAGTTCTCTTGAATTGGTTTACCTCATCTTGCATAGCTAATATCCAATTCTCATCAGCTAGGGCGTTATTAATAATTTTAGGCTCTATCTGGAAAAGAAAATCTTGAATACAACATAAGTTTCTTAAAGAATATCTCATCACTACTCCTTTTGTAACATCACCTATTATGTTGTATATGGGATGACTGGATCTCTATTTGAACTTCCATGCTGATGTTGGTTCTTTTTCATTTGTTTGCTCTTGTTGCTTTTCTGTTCCTTAAACTGATTTGGGAGAGATTTGATCCTTGATATCAACAAATCTTTCTTCCTTTATTTTCTCATCAATGCGTTGATCTATCTTGTCATCAATGCGTTGTTTAGATCTGACCTCTTCTTTGTTTGATATTCCTACATCATCAAAGAAAATATCTTCCTCTTCCAACTAAGGGTTAATCTCACTGAACATAATATGAATATATTCCTCAACTCTCAGTGAGTTCTTGTTGTAAACTCTGTAAGCTTTACTCTTGGTTGAGTAACCCATAAATATTGCTTCATCATTCTTGGAATCAAACTTATCAAGGTTTATCTTGCATTGTTGAGCACAAAACTCTTATAGCCAAATGTGTGGAGAAGTAGGATATGTCAGACTTCTTGCCTTTCCGCAACTTGTAAGGTATTTTATCCAGTTGAGGCCTGATGGTGACTCTATTGAGTATGTAGCATGTTGTGTTGGCTGCTTCTGTCCAAAAGTATTTTGGTAGCTTGTACTCATTCAACATTGTTCTCACTATATCTACTATGGTTCTGTTCTTCCTTTCAACCACCTCATTTTGTTAAGGTGTTCTTGCAACAGAGAAACTGTGAGTAATACCAAGAGATTCACAAAGAGTATTCATGTCGGCATTCTGAAACTCAACTCCATTGTCACTTCTAATCGCAACAATGTTTTTACCTCTTTCAATTTGAATCTTCTTGAAGAAAGAGTTGAACTTCTTGTAGGTATCACTCTTCTTGGCTAAGAAGAACATCCAAGTGTATTTGGTGTATTCATCTACTATCACCATACAATATTTCTTTCCTCCCATGTTTGTGGGATCAATAGGTCCAAAGAGATCCATATGGAGTAGCTCCAGGGATCTTGTTGTAGAGATCATGTTCTTGGATTTGAAGGTTGCCCTTGTCTGCTTTCCTTTGATGCATACTTCACACTCTTTATCTTTGTCAAACCTTAGGTTTGGTAAGCCACATACTAGACTCCTTTTGACTAGCTTGGAAATGGTATGCATACTTGCATGTCCAAGCCTTTTGTGTCATAACCAACCTTCATCTTTATTAGTAGCAATGAAACACTTTATATTAAAGGTAGATAACTCATCAAAATCAACAGTTTAGACATTTTCACATCTTCTGCCGACAAACAAAGTCTTATTTGAACCTTTGTTAATTACATGACAAAGTTTTGGTTCAAATATTACTTTGTATCCAGTATCACAAAGTTGACTGATGCTTATGAGATTGCGCATTAAACCATTAACTAACAACACGTTATTGAAGGTGAAGAAAGTATTTTTACCAATCTTCCCAACACCAATAACTTTACCTTTGTTGTTGTCTCCAAAGGAAATTGTACCTCCTTTTTTTGTGGACAAGACTGAGAATTTTGTGTTTGTCTCATGTTATGTGTCTTGAGCATCCACTGTCTAGGTAACATATCTCCTTCTTTTCTACCTATCAATACGTTGACAGACTCAACTTACCTTTGGAAACCCACTTTTTGGTTCCAAACTTGTTAGTAACAGTTTTGATAACCCAAATTTGTTTCAAGCCAGAAATAACCTTTCTGTTTCTGAATAAACAATCATGGGTTGAATGACCTTTCTTATGACAGATGTGGCAACCCATGTAAGTTGTGTTTGAAAAGTTATATTTGAAAATAACCTGTTTTCTATCTAGTTGATAAGCAATTCCAACTTTGTCATAGACAACTCTTTGATTACCAAGCAGTAGATTCAAGTTTCTTTCTCCTTTAGCAAATCTTGCTAAATCTTTTGAAAGCACATCATTTCTTACTTTTAGACTTGCCACTTCTTTCACTAGATTGGTATTTTCAGTCTTTAGTTTTTTGACAAGAGACTTATACGCTTATCATGTTTAGCCATCATACAGTAGATGTCTTCTCTTCCGTTGAACCGTTCTTCTTCTCTGGATGTGAGGGATGCCACATGCCTCGAGGGTTCATATCCTCCTTGAATGGATGAAGAATCCTAGTTTTGAACTGAACCAGGTTCTTCTGAATTATTCGAGGAGACTGATTCTTCCTTCTCATACTCATTGATTAGAGCATTCTACATTTGTTGCGCACTATCACATGTATAAACAATGTTAGAAACCTCAGGAGTTAGAGCACATAATAACAAACGTATTGCCTTAGCATTGGCAGAGTAGTTTCTTTCATCCTCAGATGTATGTTCTCTGGGAGGTTTGCATGGAACATTTATTAGTCCATCCTCAATGATCCTCTAGAGTTGATAGTCCCAAGCTTTGATATACATCTCTATTCTGATTTTCCATCACCTGAAATTCACAGAGTCAAATAGGGGAGGTCTAGACAAGTTTTGCCCTTCATCTAGAAAGGGCAGTAGATCTTGACTTTAAACCGCAAGGTTCTTGAATAGCAATATGCTCTGATACCAATTGAAGAACCATCAATGGCTAAAATGGGAGAGTGAATTAGCTTAAAAATAAGTTTAAAACACTTTAGTTTTTGAAATCAAAACACTTGAAAACCTCCTATCCACACATTGATAAGATAATTTTGAAAATCACTTGCAAAGGCAAGGTATCAACGCGTTGATGAACTACACAGTAAGAAAAGAAAGAAAAGTGAAGGACACATATATTTATAGAGGTTTGGTCCAACTTGACCTACGTCCTCTCCTCAAGACACACTTGAGAGTTACTCCACTATAACTGAGGCCTGACTCACATGACTTATACAGAGGTGCCTGACACACATGACTTCACTTGCCTGACTTACAAAACTTTCAACAATGACTAACACACAAGACTTTACAAATACCTTACACACATGACTTTAAGAAGGTGTCTGACTAACAGGACTTTCTCGAATGGCTGCCTGACACACAAGACTTATGTAGTTGCCTGACTAACATGACTTAGAATGATGATAGTAAACTATGATCAACGTGTTGATTGAACATACTATCAACCATCCTCTTCCTTAGGAAGCATCACACTATCAGTGATGTAGAACTGGTCAACAACACCAATATGTGTAGTTGATCTATGAAAGCTCTAAAGAGTAAGTCTTTTACGAAAGATGATGTAAATACAGAAGGCTTCTCTGTAATGAATCAAAGCTTGCTGAGGATGATCTCTGAGTATGGAAGCTTTGTAAGTGTTGGCTCGAGAGTGTTTCTGATCTTGAATGAGAGTAGGAAAAGTGTTAGATCTATACAGAAAGAATGATTTGTCGATTAGATGATTAGTTGCTTCATCTCCTTTTTCATCTTCTTTATATAAGCTCTTGAATATGTTGAATTAGTGTAGGAGCATCTTCAAGATCCTTGGTAACCATTGGGCTTGAATACTTTCCATTTGGAGTGTTTTTTTAACGTTGAAGTAGTCGTTGCAACTCTTTGGGATTTCCTGTCATCTTCTATCAACGTGTTGATGAAGACATTCTTCAACAACTTGATGGAATTTCTCTTTGATGTTTGATCCTCTTGAGCTCTTCAGACTTGAATTTCTTCTCTCATGTCTTTAGCTCAGTAGTGGAGTGAAAGACTTCATCTTTGATATCTTCATGCCTTGTGAAAAATGAAGTTTGCATCTTCTGCAAATAGTCATCAACGCGTTAATGTAGAGTGCATCACACGCTTTGAAGATATTCTTTTCTTTTGTGATCGAATTGTATCTTGATCTTCCTTTTTCTCCATGATCTGATCTGATTTCGGGATTCTGGTTTCCATGTTTCATTCTTCGACATCTTTTCTTTGATTTCCTATGAGTGTGGCTAAGAAACAAGTTCACATTAATCTTGAAAATTAAATCAAAGGTATATATGCCGAAATACTTAATAAGTGCTAAATTATCGCTTGATTTCTTGTTCTTTTCAATAACTTGCAATTGTATCCAAACAATTTTAAGTTTAACATCGAGAACAAGTAATTTTCAACAAGATCTTGAATTTATGAAAACTTTACAAAATAGTCCTCAAGATTTTGGAATCATCAAAACATATGGTAGAGGACAACAAAGTCAACAAGCACTACGTAACTGGGGGGAGGCTCGCTGCGGCCTAAACCGCAGCGGCACTAGGCCGCAGTGAAATGAGTCACTGCGCGGCGCAGCGGCCGCAGTGAAGGTGACTCAGCCTACCACGCAGTCTGACACCAGTGTTGCGGCCCTTGCTACGCTTCAGGCCGCAACACTCTATTTTTTTATTTATATTTTCCCTTTTGTTCTACCCAAAATATATTTATAAAATTAATAAATAAAAAAATAATAATTATATTATAAAATTCAATACATAATTGAAATAAAAATAAAAATATATACATATATTATCAAATTATAATAATTCACTACATATATTTATAAAAAAGTTTTAAAAATTATTGTCATCATTGTTCGGATTGTTCAAGTAACTAGTAAAATCTTCATTAACCCCAAACAACGCGTCCATCATACTAGGACGCCCATGTGCGTCACCCTGGTCAATCGGCTGCGGTGTCATCATCTGGGGGCGATAATCCCCGTCTGGATGCCTCGATCCCATATAGGGCCGAGAATCGGGATGCTCGAACAACAGCGTTGTCTGCTGGAAGGGTTGAGGCTGGAAGGTAGGAGGCTGGAAGAAAGTTGGCTGGAATGTAAGAGGTTGGAAGACAGTTGGCACGACCTGAGAAGGTTGGGAAGATGATCCAGCTGTCAGGTGCGTCGTTATGGCGACGGGCTGCATGTACCCGCTCGGACGCAAGGACGTCCACATATTACTGGTGGATGCATTGAAGTCTCGCGTCACGTTCCCCTGCAACGCCTCCAGCCGAGCATCTAACCGGGCGTCGAATGCAGCAGTGTCTTGGCGTCTCTCGTTCTAGATCGTCTCAATCCGAGACTCTAGTTCTCGGATCCGATCGTCCTGCCTGCTACACTCATCCTCTAGATGAATCTCGCACTGAAAATGCAGAAAAACAATATTACACATTTTTTTTTAAAACAAATACAGGTTAACTTTCAACCGTAAAATAAGGACATTGTAATAATTACCTCCGAGCGCTGAGATTCCTGGAAATGCTCTGGATGGGCAATCTGAGGTGGGACACTAACCCAGCGTCCTCGAGTGGGGTGGCCGACGACCGTCCTGTAGATTTCATCATCTATGGCCGGGAACGACCCCTCCGCCCCATACTTCTCTATGAGAATCCCCTTGTACTCATCCTAAGTAAAAAATAATGTAATTAAAATAAATAATATTAAAATAAAAAATAAACTATAAAACGCAGATTGATAAAACTTATACTAGGACGGCCGACTCTTTCCCGAGCCAGATCTTCCCGAACTCCTCCATCCGTAGACGGTGCCCAGCTTCCTTACACTGTCCAATAAAATTGATTTGTTGATATGGTACATTTAACAAACTGATAAATAACTCAAATAATTGTACTTTGATATGTTTAAAGAAATTACTAACTCCTCGTAAACTTGCTCCTTGGACTTGTTGCCAAACGACTTAAATTTCATCTGATTCTTGCTCTTGGCATTCTTTGTGTTCTTCTCAGATTCTTCCTTGAACCCGGTAGTATTGTAATCCTCCAACAACAACTTCCACCTTCCCGCCTCGATATTCCGCGGGCATTCTTGAAGCCAATCCAGGTAGTTTGGATTCTCCGGATCCAATGGTCGGTTCTTTCTGCACTTCCTCCGAATGGTGTTGAGCGTGTTTCGGTAGAAAGATGAGAACTTCGAGTGCAGCTT
>JBBYHH010067758.1:0-15644 GCA_038382905.1 Daphne laureola
AGTACAAAAGTCAAACGTGGGCATTATTGTGGGGCGGAGGGAGTACTATAAAGAGAGAAAAAGAAGAAGAAAAAAAAGCATCATTAAACACTTTAAAAAAAGACCAATCTTACCTCAACGACATGCTGCAAATCACTATTTAGCTCAATCTTAGGGAATCCCTTTATGTTGAAAGAAATTACAATCAATTTCAATATAAGGGGTGCCAACTTGGAAAAGAACTCAAAAAATTTCAAATTATCAAGGTAGAACTATGTCCACTTAATTTAATAAGAGATTCTGACAGACTTACATCAATTGCCCAATCAGGCTTTTCAATTGAAGCAGGTACCTTCCGCATTTCAGATATAGGATATGGTCTCAGAGCCCTGTCAAAGGAACAAACCTAGAGAATGTGAGACTTACACCTCTTCAAATGTTCTAAAAGTGTCAATTGCCTCTAAATCCATGTAGAGCCACGCTGGAAACAAGTTTTTCATAAAAGAGATAAGAATCTTTTTAGGAAAGCAATTACCACTTTTTCAACAGACTAAACATGAGCCATGTATGCATTACCCTTTTGACAAATTACCAACATGGGACAGTGGGACAGTTGAGTTGTAAGAAAACAATCCTCGCGAAGCCACATTAGAAAGTTTGATAGAAATGCAAAGTGGGGAAACTTTTAGAGGAGATCATAATCCTCCGACCTAGTCTCCAACTAGCATCTAAAACCAGAGAACCTTGACATATACTCTTGAAAACCAAAAAAAAAATGGAAAAATATAAGATGAAGTGCACCACAAACCATACCCCATCATGCACCTAAAAACTGAAAATAGATTTATCACCAGTTTATCAAAATTTGATATGCGTTAAAGATATATACGCAGAATTCATCATCCATGGAATTACCCTGTCCAATCAAAATTAGGAAGTTTCTGAGTTCGAGACTGCCCTCTCCTCAAGCAATAAAGCCAACCTTCAGTGCTTAAATCTGAATTTGCAGCAGCATTCGCCCGTTGTGAGGACAGCTTTGCCTTTAAGTGAACTGATTTATGCGAGCTCCATGTGGCCTTGAAGCAATCTTGAGAGCTATGAATAACCAAGAAAGAAAAAAAAAACAGAATATTAAAGTAATATAATACAGTTAACTTTTTCCTTTCATGATCAATACACCAATGTCGCATCACACTTAATGTAAAACTCGGTCAAATTATTAGGTATAAAAGATTAGAAAAAGAACGCACCCAAAACAAAATGTGTCTTCTCATTACATTTTTTATAACAGTACCTATATTTTTTATTACAAAACAAAATGTAAATAAGGTTTTAGTAAGAAACTGAAACAAGATCTTCAAAACACCAGGCTCCTATATGAATCCAAGATATCCCACGCTCAGCCCCATGAAAATCAGATCTCCTCAAGCAGTAAGCCTTAACATAAAATAAGCCTTACAACTCCAACTAGTTGGCCACATTATATGATTCCTACACTTAGAAGAATGCAAGTTTCTCCAGTTTGTTTACGCTATCAACAGCTTATTTTTAGACATATGTTCAAATGTAGGTTTTCTTGAAATAGTACAGTTAAAGAGGCAGAGTGAAGCACTTTCAGAATACTTACATTTTACAAAACTAATCTTAAATTTCTGAAATCCTACAATTTAGACATAATCACTATAATTGAAATATTAAGGCATAAACAAACAGCACCTTAGCACTTAGCATTCCTTTTACATTATAGCCAAACATCTATAGTGAATTCCACAAACTTATCCTCAATCCAGACCTGCCTTACCCGTTGTACTTTCATTTTTTATTGTATTCCTAACATATGCCCTCTCATCTAATGCAGTGTCCCATGCTTAAGTTTGTAATTGTCTCCCATGATGCTGTCGATTTCCAAGAGTTAACATATTGAAGCTGGCTGGTCTGATGAGCACCTTAAGTGGTAGATTCTGTGTAATGTTAATTACTACCAATCGAATGATACTTATTTATTGGTCCATCATCTAAATTCTATTACCGATATCTTGTTTGGGATGAGGTTCTGATTCATCGGGGAATACTAAGGGCACTCAGTTTAAGTAAAAGGAAATATTAGAAGAGAGCCATAAAGAAACATTATCCATTTCAAATTTGCATCTGATGTTTTTAGTGAAGCACGGACCAAATTTCAACACATACGATCATTGCAAAAGCAACTAGCAGTTATGGTGTTAGTGAAAACTAACCAGAAAGCAGCACCTTCACGGGGAAGCTTTAGTTCCATACACTTTGGGCAACTGAAAGAAAAAAGCACCAGAGTGATGCATAAGTGGTTGCAATGATTCAGTCAAGAAGAGCATGAAGCAGACTGGTGCCACAATTGTGATAAGTAGATAACTAAGGTACTGATTTTCATAGTCAATACTAATTAATGCTAGCTTAGATATTAAAAAAAAAAAAGAGAGAGAGAGAAGCACAAACACTAGGCCATATTTAAAAGTTATCCCAGTATCTTATCTTATAGCTCACTAATCCTGAACTTCAAAACACTTCTTTCAAATAGACATACAAATAGTCTTACTTCACTGCAGCATGCTTCAAAAATCTCATCTTTAGCTCCAATGCTAAATCAAGAGGCAAACCAAACCTTCTCTAAACGTAGTCCAAAAACAGGCCAAGAACATTCACCTGAATCATATAAAGCATTGATTTTTATTCATAAACTCCAATTCCTCCACGTTTGACGGGCTGCCTTTAAAAAAAATCGCTTCTAAACTACTACTCCCTCCCCGCTTAGAAGTTTTACAACATTCATTCTCAACATTTAATCTATGATTTATACTTCGCAAATCTATTGTTCTAAAAAACTAGGCTACTAAAGAATACTCTTAATATAGAAAATTGAAGTCAATATAATAAAACATCATATGTTGGAAAACTTATGGGACCAAGGGTACACAATTTAGGAGTAACCGAAATATAATCGCACAAACCCCATGAGAGTATATGGAAAAGCTAAGTCGAAGCAAATCAAGTACACAGACAGGATACGAAAGGAATGGGGGTGGGGGAATGATGGAAGCATAAGAGGAACAGAACACGTACTGCAGATGGGCAGGCTTGCCGCACCGAGGACAGGAAAGAGCGGTATCCGAGTCGCCGGCCATTGAACCCTTATTGATTCCTCTTCAACTTCGGTCAATAACGCTCTTGCCCTCCCAGTAAAAGGAAAGAGAAGTCCTTGGGCAAGAAATGTGAAACGAAGTCAGGTCTCTCACGTCGGCAGAAGATCGCCGTCCGCGCATCTCAGAGACTCTAGGGTCGGCGGAAGGTAGAAGCACCAGCTTAACTAGACGTAGTTCTTATGCACCACACTCTTTGAAAAAACAGGTTTATTGACCAAATTTGCCACCTGGAAAAAGTTGAATTCTAAATTTACCATCATACATTTACTCGGCGTAATTTTGCTATCCGAGACCAAAATCGGTAATGCTACGTGGATTAATTACACTTCTCCTCATTCAATACTTAATACTTTATACTAGTAAGTACTACCCGCGCGTTATTGTGAAATTGTAATTTAATTGAATATATGATTAGTGAGTAATTTAATTTATAAAAATAAAATAAAAGAGTAGAATAAATTAATTTATCTTTCAAAATATTTAATTTTTAAAGTCAGTTAATTTTGATTATATATATATATATATATGTGTGTCATATTTTAGTAGAAATGTTTAAAGAGTATGTTCATAAATTATACACATTTAACTAAAATTTGTGCATGCAAAATTAAAATGTATACTTTAAAATGGTAGAAAAAATATTTTAAATGTTGGAGATTGTGTTTTAATTTTGTTGAGATAAATATTGGTGAAGTAATCCAGAAATATAATCATAAGTAAGATGAAAAAGAAAAGCCTTAATTCTGTGTTCTACTTCCACTGGATAGATTTAATTAAAGTTTTCCCAAAATTAAAATTATTGGTATAGAGAAAGTAAATTTATAGTGTCTACGTAAAATAGGCAACATTTTTTGTTTTTGATTTTTAAAAGGCAACATTTTATTTTATTTTTGTTTTTTCGTGCTTTGAGATTGAGCTTTCTATTTTTTTTTAGAAGTCCCTGAAATTACTTAGCTTCAATATTTTAGTCACTGTATTAAAGCAGTGAGCAAAACCACCACCATGAGAGAAGGGGCACAAACTTAATTGCAAACAAACATAATTTAGGGTCAATAAAGATAACAACAGAAAGAAACAGAACAATTTCAACATTAGTCCCGGTACTGTTGGGAACACGGGATATGTACGTATATTTTAAACAAATTCAAGGACTTGTCCAGAATTCGTCACCTACGTTGCAGATCACTCAATTTAAGCGTCCGGAGCACTCCAACATTTCAATAGAAGAGTTAAGTAAATATACCACCGCACTGAAAAGAATCTACACGGACTTATTTGAAAATAAATAAAATTTAGGGAAAACAAAGACAATAACACTAAATTAAAGACAAAGAGTGGCATTTTCCTGGAAATCAATATTCATGAACAGTAATTTCCGCCTCCTGTAACTCCTTTAATACTCCTTCCGTCCTCCATTAATTGTACCATTTAACTTTACTGTTTCAATATTCGATGTTTGACTCAATTTTTAATAAAAATAAATAATATAAAAAATTTAAGAAAAATATATATTTATAAAATTTAGATATCAAACACTAAATTAATGTTGAATCCATCTTTTCCAAGTTCCATCAAAAATAAATTCAAGGCTGCTCGTGAAAGATTTCCATTAGTGAGGAAGCTTGGTAGAAGATTCGGCCATCAACAAATGCTTATCAACACCATTTGTGTTTCTCGTTGAAGTCACTAGTAGGAAATCCAAGAAGGAGAGAAGCTTTCTTGAGTTACCACCCTTGTATATCTTTTGCAATTCAAGCAAAAGAAACAAATCTGTAAACATCAACAGTTCCAGATTTTCACAAAGTATTTTTACAATAATCGAGATCCTTACCGTAAAAAAGACTTCATTGTTGGCTTACCCAATTCCAAATTCCAAATGGAAAGAATTAATTACCAATAAATTATGAGTAAATTACTAAAGAAAATTCAACTCTCAGATTTACAGAAGAACTGAGACATTTGCGTACTTAGAAGCATTCTTGAGCTACCATTGTAAATCTCCTACAAGACAATAAACAAAAGAAACAATTATGTAAACAACAAAAGTTCATGACTTGAATTTTGCTGCAAGGAGTGGCAGTATTTACCTATAAGCACTAGAACTAGCACATAAATATGACGACTATTATAGATGAGAGTAAAAAAGATTGGTTCATGATGATCGAGATCACAAAAAGTTAAGGTTTAAATTTTTGTTTGATATTAAATTAGGAACTAGCATCATTGCTGTTTGGTTGACTGAAAAAGGAGGACAAGAAGGCTCTGTGAACCAAGTTGCATATTGAATCAAAAGAGTAGCAATGAAGTTTACAAATAGCTAAGCACCAATGGTTTGTGGCCCACACGCTGAGGGGCAACCAATGATGCTACAGTGAGAGCACACACAAATACAGACCAACCAAAAAACAACTCAACCCTACACTAGAAGTGAACTGCGCCCTGCACTAGAGGAGATCGAGAGGGAAGCAGCAGAAAACAACACAGATCAGGGAAGATAAGCAGTATCAAGCAACAATTAACCCTTTTACATAAGAACTAGTAGCAGATTGCTTCATAAAGATCACAAGGTTGAAGGAGAAATTTTACTGCAATAATCAAGTCTACCAAATTGAAGGTACCAATTCTGAATACCCAAATATGTTTTAAACATCCCTAATACATAAAACAAGCTTAATCTAACCTAGCTAATACTAAAATAGGACGGAGCTAACACAAAAACAGAGATCAAATCAGAGACTTGATCAAATCAGAGACAAGAACTAGCAGAGATCACCAACAAACAAGGAGATGATGTAATGATCGGTGATGGGAAAACATAAACGATGATGAGGACCGAGATGAAGCAGCGATTGGAAATGGACAAGGAGAATCGACGATGGTGACGATTGGAAACATAATCTTCAATGGCTCCGCCGACTGCTGGCTCCATCTCGATGCGCCCCATCTCTAGCCTCGTGGTGTCTTCAATGACGTCTCACTTCCCAGTGTAGATCTTCTGGAGGCGGAGAAGTTGAAGGAGGACACTTGATGGCTGAGGTTGAACGCTCCTGTCTGGGAAAAGCGATGTTTCAATAGGTAAAATTTTGACATAAGTCGGCAATATGTGAAAAATGCACTAAAGATTAACTACTCGGGTCGTGACTTCCGGTTCCCTCACTTTTTTTTTAATTGTTTGGGCTTGCTGATTAAAGTTGTACTGACAATTGTGTTAAAAGTCATATTGAAAATGTCATTAAAAATCATTTTTGTTGTAGTGAGAACAAAGAAAGAAGCAATTTCTACAAGAGACATAATCATAGTCACAAGAGGCGGAGAAAGGCCCAGCCGAACCATAACTTGATGAAAAAAAGACCACTCAACCCGGTCATATGCCTTCATCATATCTATTGGATTCTCTTCCTTCTAAGAGATGTGCACGATACAAAGTTCACAATGCAGAATCTCTTCTTTTATTTTAGTTCATCTTATTGTCTTGTGTCTCACCTAACAAATAATAATATATCTTTAAAAAATCAAGAATCTCAATGAATCCCTAATTATATTGTCTTTTATTTTTTTTTCTTAGCCTATCCATAAAAATAGGAATGATACTTCAATTACTCTGTTTTGACCTCGAAGAAAAAGAGAGTGTACAAATATTCCTTGAATACCCGAAGTTGTATAAATGAAAGCTTCACTATCATAAATTGATTTTAAACACAAGTCTATGAGATTCTTAAAAGTAATATTCAATTTCAGACGATTCACATTAATTTCATACGTTATATATAAGTTTCAAACGTTACATATGAATTTTAAACATAATAAAATAAACAAAAGATGTGTGTGAAAGTCAATTGTTATAAAAAAGTTATATATGCAATTTAAAAATAAAATATAAATGAAGTTGACTTGATATGCATATTGTTTCAATTTCAGACGTATCATATGAGTACATAAAATACACGTATTGATTTTAGACATAAAATTTGTGATATCCTTGCAAATAATATGACCTCGATAAAAAAGAATATCAAAATTTGCAATTTCTTAGGGAGTATATAAGTTCCTCGATCTCATAGCAAAATTTTCTATTTTGAGTCGTTCGAAATTAGTTGTGATGTTTTGAAACTTTTACGATCAATGTACAACATTACCTTCATTCTTTGTCAGCATTTTAAATTTGGAGCTCAAGGTTTCTTTTCTCTCCTTCTTAGATGTTAAATTGGTCTAAACTATTCTACGACCCTCCATAATAGCATACACAATTCGTATTTGAAAATTATATTGTGACAGGCAGTACTTTGTCTATTTAGGTGGATTATACTCCTTAGTTTATGTTACCACCATAGTGGACAGTCTATCAATAAGAGACTAAATCCAATTCAATTAAAAAAATTTGCTTATAATTAACTAGGAATCCTTACATAGCTGAGCTAACTTAACTTTGGTTGAAACTAAAAAAAAAAAGGATACTCAACACGTTTGGGATACACTTCCTCATCTCTAAATACTGGAACGTTTGATTTCAATGTCTATTTAATTTTAATTTATTTATATTATTTTTAAGTAGACTTTTTTTAGAAAAAAATACTTATGCTCATAAAATATAGACACATCAAATAACATATGTATGTAAAAAATATGGGATTTATATTTATGAATATTAGAGAAATAAAAGTATAGATTGAATACAAAAAACGGAACATTTTAAAAGTTAAGTAATAGAGAGAGTAATACAATACATGCGTGTGTACGCACGCAATAGTAAAGTTAGAATGAGAATATTCTAAAACAGGGGAAAGAAAGTCTATGGGTCTCCATCCTCTCATTAATCAAGGAGGCCAAATTACAGGCAAGTTGAAGAGCTGTGTATTTGGGTTTTGTGTGCTGTGGGCGTGTTAGTTGGTCTGTTTTGTAATGTAGTTGAGAAAATCAAAACAAAAAGAGACAGTAGAGTGACAGGAGAACAAACATGTGACCAGGTTTGATTGTGATGTCCTGCGTGCCCATCACTGATTCGGACCACACACTTCGGCCTATTAAAGAGTATAACTAAAACCACATTTCATCTTTTAAGCTTGGTTGATTTATGCAATTTAAAGACTCCAGATGTTAAAAGCTAACCCGATCCGAATAATCGGTCTGAACCCAAACAAATAAACAAACAAACAAACAAAGTCAATGACTCGAACTAAATTTGGATGAGGTCAAACCCGAAACAATCTAAATCCGAAGTGATCCGAATCCAAAATGACATGAATCTGATTGATTAATCTGAACACGAATGACTCGAACATAAAAATAACTGAGAAAATGAGGTTCAAATATTAATAGCTCAACATTATTGCAGGTTGCAGTCAATGTTTAGGAAACGGGACCGGCCGGTCGGACCGGTTAGACCGTGAACCGACCGCCTATCCCGCCCGAGTTTTGGTTTTGGGAGTGTCTGCTTGAGAACTGATGCAAACCGGTGAAACTGGAACCACCGATTTTCACACTTAAGTGGCCTTTAATGTCTGATCTGCTGCTTCTAATCCAGATCCGCCAACGCCGTCACCAGAATTTGAGGATTGAGGCAGGTGAATGTGAGCTTGAGGCAGACTTGCTGGAGGTGGGATGATGTTGGCTCCCATGATATCAAAGCATTATTGGGCAGGTGAACCAGTGCTTGAACGATTCTGCTCTCGGTTCAATTATTAAAACCATGCTTGCAGTTCAGGGGAAGAGGAGTTGGCGGAGTTATGTACGGACTCCGGGTTAGTCGTTGGTTTGACAACAATGACTTATTTGTGAAAGCATTGCCTGAGAGAGGTTCCACTTCTGGTCGATGGTGCTTGTATACTCATGTGATGACTCTCCCTACTCAATTTCAACCCGAAAATGAAATTTACATTGCACAATTCTAACATAAACTTGACCCGAACTCAAACCTGAATCAACCTGACCTAAACCCGAAACAACCCAAACCCAAAATCAGCTCAACCTGAAACTAGAACCCAACCTGAAGTAACCTGATGCAATAACTTAAACCCGACTTGACCTGAAATCAGCTCAACCTAACCACGGATGATCCGATCCACCCGATTGACATTCCTAACTATGACTCATTGCCATGTGCCTCGAAAGTTCATGAATTGAGCACTTTGCCTCTTTGAATTAGTATGTAACTCCATGTGACATTAACTTTGTTACTCCCTCTGTCTCATCGTTGCTATGCGTTCATAGGCCGGTTTGGCAATTACGTTATCTCGCTAAAACACCACCTCAAATTCTAAACTCCTCGTTCTCACTATTTGTTTACCGCTTGAGTACTTCAGTAGAGAAGTCAAAACAAAAATGTTAAGACCATCTAGAATCTAAACACAACACGCTCCTCCCTTCGAGCATTCTATGAAACATTATAACTTTAGATGACCATCTTCTCAAAATTAGCCTCGAGAATTTTAACATTTGGCCATATAAGAGTTGATTCATGAAGCATTTTTATTCCACAATGAAGCAACATGACAATCCGCTGAAGAAAGCAAAGGGAAGGAAATTCAAGAATTGACAATAGATAAATGCCTCTTTTCGTGCTATGTTACATTGATTTAGGTCATTTTGTTGTCTTGATTTAGGCATTTGTTCTTGTCGAGGTTTAGTTTGTGATACCGACTGGCTTAAATTGTTTCTTTATGTTCATCTTGTTTAATTTTTTCCTCTGAAATCATTGCAATGTTGTTTGCTAAACAGATACTGCTTCAATCAAGAGAAGTACTCAAACTTTGCAGAAAAAGAAAAGAAAAGAAAAAAAGACCATGAAATTGGTGATAATAGTTAATGTGTCTAGTTACTGTTTCCTAACTTCTTATTTGGCTTGACTTATGGTGAACAACGGTATTTGTGGAACAATAGGTAGCATGTGCACCCTACAAAATAGAGGGAAACTATCGAGCTCTAAACAATGAACACCCACATGCTGACCGAGGGAGCACGAATCCTAGCCAGCCTAGGAGCTAGAAACTCATGGCTCCAGGCAGGACGAGTTCTGGCTCAACTCTGTCGATTTAGACAACCCTGCATTGTCCATTTCACCAAAGCTACAGTCCTCCGGGAAGAGGAACATCCAACCAGAAAACCCAGAATCAGCAGAAACCTAGCGATCATCAAGTCTCGGTTAAAGGCACCAAAGGTCCACGACTCTCGTTGTCGCAAGGAACCACATAGGGTCTAACAACCGAACCACACTTGCTACAATAAGAAGTCCCACCAGCTGACCATCCACAACGAAACTAGGTGTTGTCTAACTCTGACCACCCGAGACCACCGAAGCGAGAATGGGAAGCCACCGGCTAAGGCAAAGAAAACAGATCGGCTGCCAAAATCACATCCAAGCGACAATACTGTTGGAGTTCCTTGATGCACCAAGAACTTTTTGAGGTGGTACTCCTGCTCACTATAACTAAAAGTAGTTGTGAGCTCAAGTTAGTTAAAGGTAACTAACCTCAGCTCATTTGAAGAAGAAGAAACCATTAGGGCATCTTTTATCAAAGTATGGATATTTGGTAAAAGTGCACTAATGAGCTTAAAGGAACTCAATTATGTGAAATGAAATTGTTTGGAACTATTTTATATAATTCCAAACCTCATTTTGTATTTATAACACCTTTAGAACAGTTTATCAAAGTAGGGGTACTTTGGTAACTTTGGTAGAAGGTGTATGCACCTTGCACCATGGAATAATAACTCCATTAAAGGTTATATTTGATATAGCCAATTTTTTGGAGAAGATATAAAGGATAAATGATATTCATTTCAAAGAAATCAATAGTTAGTGGAATTATAAAATGAGAAGACATGACAGCTTAAATGTAAGTTTAAATGAAAGCTTTAGTGGAAGCTTTTATGGTGAAGTAATTACTATAATTCTAATTGCCATTTTCTTCATCTATAAATACATGAGAAGAATGGTTATTAGTTTTACACTCATTTACATAATTCTTGCAATATTCTTATTCTTCTTATTCTTCTCTCAATTGATGTCATTCTTGGTTGATTCTTAGAGATTAAGTGTGGATCTACATTGTATTCTCTACAACACTCTTCCCCTCTTAGCATCTCCATCTAGTATGTCTTCATCTCTTCTCTTTGTGATTAAGGAATCCCTCCTCCTCCTCATCTCATCCTCCATCATCCTAGAAGGAATCAAAGATACAATCCATCAAGAACAACTGAGGAAGCAGCTTACGTTTGGAGCAAGGAATGAGTATTCCTTAAGTTGTTTTCCAAGGGTGAAAGGTACTTAGTATTTCGGCCATTATTGTATTAGTTGTATATGTTGCCTTCACATTCATATTCTTGTAGAAATGAGCATGATAAGATTAAGATATATCATGCCTTTTTTTTCCATGAAATCATGTCTATGTGACAATATGAACATGAAATGAGAATCTAAAAGATCTAAAATCTTCAAATTATAATGTTCATGCCACCTTCAAGGTCTGTGACTTATCCCCCTTTAAATGTGATGCAGATCTAAATTAGAGGATAGATTCTTCAAAAGAGGCCTTAGAGCTTTTCATGAGACCAATGGCGGAGAAGGTGGAGCAAGAAAAGGAAGCACAAGATACTCAACTCAAGGTTTAAGGATTGGGCCTTCAACTAGAGGAAAATGATCAAGTCATGATAGACAAGGCTTGGAGTTTTAGCATGTTGCATAAAGGTCAAGGATCGGGGGAATGGCTAAGGAGAAAAGGTGTTGAGGAACGAGGGATGTTGCGGCCTTTGGATGGCTTAAGTCCCAACGGTGGGCCTGCTACCACCGGGGTCAATGGCCCTCAGGCCCAATGGTAGGCGCTTTACTTCTCGCTAATAGGACCCTAATGCCTAATGGTAGATGCACTACCATCAGGCCTAGAGGCCCCCAAGGCCGACGGAAGGGGCCATACCGTCGGGCGAAAAGGGAGCCTAGGGAACAACATGTAGAGTGCCGCCAAGCCTAAGCCCGCTTTGGCTAAACGGTATACACCCTACCACTAAGCAGATGCCTCCTCATTCCCAATGGTAAAGAATTTACCACCACACCCATACCTCCCCTTATCTAGTGGTAGGACTCATGTCGCCGCACCCTAATCCATCCTAAGCCCAAATGTTCCAAGTCCAACCTTTCGCTCACCTCCAAGTCCATAACTCCCTTACCCTACCATCGCACCTATACCCCTACACCCGATGGTATGATCAATGCTGCCACACCCTAGTACCATCTTCCCTAATCATACAACCCCTTCTGTCGTACCCCAAACCCTTCCTTACACTCGGCATTCCTAACCTCACCCTACTATCATTCTACAACTACCCCCTCACCAACGGCATAGCCTATGCTGCCTCAACCTAACCCTTCCTCAAGCATCCGCACCCATACTCCCATCCCTTACCACCAAGCTCTATATCAACCTTACCCAATGGTACCTCTCCTACCATTTCACCATAACCCTCATGATGTAGACTGGACCTGAATAATTGGGCCTCCAACCCAGCCCAATACAAGATCAAGCAAGTAGGATCCATTGGTGGTCCTTAGAGGTCCACAAACCCATTCCAAGGCCAAGAAAACCTGAGAGGCGTTGGACTTGCTCATTCAAATAGGAGCAAGGCTTATGAAGCATGAAGATGGGACCATGGATTTCAAAGGCCCACTAAGAGAGTTGGGCCTCACACTTAAAGATCTAGGCCCAGACTCCACCTACAACTCACTCAACATTTTTAGAGTGGAAGTCATGGCCCAACAACATCTTAAAGAATCCAGCCCAAGTCACCGGCCCAATGTTGATCAAACTCATGATGGCTACAAATTTGATCAAGTCTTCAACCAGGCTTGTGAAGACCATTTCAAGATGAAGTTGGGTCAACAGCATCAATGCCCAATTCCAAGGTTTGGAAAATTTTAAAATTAAAATGAGAAAAATAACTTACGTGTGACTTGAA
This sequence comes from Daphne laureola, assembly GCA_038382905.1. Classification (NCBI taxonomy): domain Eukaryota; kingdom Viridiplantae; phylum Streptophyta; class Magnoliopsida; order Malvales; family Thymelaeaceae; genus Daphne; species Daphne laureola. The sequence goes on from JBBYHH010067758.1 coordinate 13,101, forward strand.
CTCAACACCTCCTACTCTCAAAGTGGTGCCTCATCCATGATGATTGTGCATTATTGATATATTTTTACCTTCATACACATGCTACTATTGAAGTTTGTTACTACTTAGTATGGGCGGAAGTGTACTTTTGTAGGTATTCCATGTCAAGGGATAAAAGGGAAGGATTTGGTGTGGAAAATGCAACGAAAAGCAAGTGGAAGGGCCAAATGCAAAACAAAGAAGAAGTTTAAGGAGAAGCTCAGAAAATAGCCTCAAGCAACCGCCGAGCGAGCCTGTACACAAGCCCAGGAAATCACATGGACCCAGAGAGGAAAAGAAGACATGAGCTCAGGTGAGTTGCAGGCGATGAAATGCATAAGAGCAAGCGATTACCTGACCCCAGAACTCAGATGGACATGGGCTCAGGTGAAGCACATGTGAAGAGATGCACAGATGCGAGCGATCACCTGACCCTAGGATTAAAATGTCAGAGGAGGCCAGGTAACCGCCAGGCGACTAAACGCACAAACTCAGGCGATCGCCTGGTCCCCGACTGTAATTTTTGGATTATTTTTAAATTCCCCTGAAAACATAACCTAAACAAGTTTTTTCTACAATTAGGAGTGATTTGTCTCTCCCAAACTCATACCTAGGGCTTGGGATCTTTTTATCATCATCTTTCATTGTTCTAGCTTGGATTAAATATGGAAGATTGAAGATTCCTATACAATTCCTAAGCTTCTTTCTATCTCTACTCTCATCTTGTTGCAATTATGTTCATATCAATTGTGAAAAATGTGTTGAGCATGAATAGGGAATAGTCCATCATCTATTTGGTTGTTTAGATAGTTGTATAATTGTTAGATGATGTAAGCATGATTGGTTGATGATTATGCTTGATGAGTAACACTTTCTTGAGCTTTAAGAAGGGGTATAAGAATTAGAAGAGCTCTCTAATTCCCTGCACCTACCAAGTGTTTGATGGAATGCTTAAGAGAGTAATTCATTGAATTAACCATGGGAAATTGCTAGGTACTCTAGAATTATCTGAGAATGTGTTTTAGGATATTAGGAGACTATACTTGGATAAACCTAAAACTTCCATTAATGATGCAAGTAGAGAGATTCTACTTGCATCATATTGACCTGCCTCCACTCATCACTTCTTATTCCTACTTCTACAAGTATATATATATACACTTTAACCTATATATCTACTATATATAGATAACTTTTTTCAACCTATTTTTGGAACATCTGTCTCATAGGATTATATATAATGGTGATCATTCAAGTAGCTACAGTTAATCGCTAAAAATTACTAGAAAGTAGTTTTTTCGAACGTTAACAAGTTTTATGGTTCGAGTGCTTGTGTTGAAGATGTTGTTTGTGGGTTCCATTTATTTAAAATCCTGTCGAGAGGATAACTCTAGCTTAGTAAGTTAGGGTTGGAATTCTATCCATCTCCTCCATCATTGCATGATTCTCAACCAAGCATGTCATCTAGCATCATCAACCCTAAACAACCAAGGGGAGTTTTAGTCATTGAAACTTAACAAAGAAATTCAGTTTTATTGCATTATCCTAGCTTGATCATATTCTGATTTAGTTTCTTGTTCCTGTTTGGATTTAATTGGGTTACGAATTCTTCATCACTTCATCATATCACAGTCATTCCAAATAAAAATGCTGAAAATATTACGTTTAGATGATTATCATTAATTGTCACTACAATCTCTTAGGTTTGATCCCAGTTATCCTACTGCAATTGCACACCTTACACTTGAGGGTGAGTCTGCCTTATAAATTGTATTTTCCTAGTCCAATTTTTGACATAGCATGCAGCTCTAAGGTGTGAAACCGATGCCTCTATGAAGACCATACGCATGAAGTGGTGCCTCCAAGGCACCCAAACTGGCGCTGCATACAAGACCAAGTGCCTAAATTGGTGCCTCCGAGATGCATAAACTAACACCTCATGAAGATCCTGGTGGACGTCCAAGATGCAATTACTTGGCGCAAGTATGCCTCTCATCCAAGGCGTGGCGGTAGAAGAAGATTACACTCCAACGCCTCATATTCCTGCCTGGAACTCTCTCTCTCCTCGCGGGTTTTCGTCCTTATCTAAATTATTTGGCCATTTTGGACCATTTTCTCCCTTCTAGTTTAGTATTAGGTACCCAATCTATTAGGGGCAATTTGATACTTTAAAATTAGTAAATATAGACTATTAGGGTCAGATTTCAAAGGGAAGTTTTTGGGGATTGGTGAGACCAATGAATTTGATGGTTTTTATGCTACGGTTTAAGGCCTTCAACCCCAATTTCATGAGGGGTTGAAGGCCCTAACTTGTGCCTCTTCAATTATCGGGTGAAATCTAATCCTACACTATTTCTATTTCATCATTTTAAGTTGCTATTGAATGCTGATCATGTCTATGTTTAGCTTTGATAGAGTTAGGGGTGTCATGTCTTAGTTTATCTCTGGGTTAGGGTTCAAGTAAGCTATTTCCATGATTATGCATGTTTGATATCAATTCTGAGCACTTCTATCATGTGTGGTATG
>JBBYHH010067869.1:0-15644 GCA_038382905.1 Daphne laureola
TTCATAAGATTAGAAACCCCAGCCAGGAAAATACTATGACTCTTCTGAGTATTACACTCCAAACCAGTAGAGTGAGCAAAGAAATCCAAAGCACTTCTAATATAAATGGCAGTAGAAACAGAAGCCTTGGCAAAAATCATAACATCATCAGCAAAGAGCAAGCGAGACAACTTAACTCTTGCACGTTTAGGGTGATAACCAATAAACTTCTTCCCATACAGCTTAAGCAATATTCGAGAGAGATAATCCATGATCAATACAAACAAAGAAGGGGAAAGGGGATCCCCCTGCCTCAACCCTTTCTTTCCTTTAAACCCCCCCTCAGTATTACCATTAAGCACTATGGAAAACCAAGGACTCTCAACACAAGTCATGATCCAAGTAACAAAAGTGGTGGACAATCCAAGGAGAGGTAAATACGCTTTTAGAAAGGACCAAGAAACTGAATCATACGCCTTTCCCATATCTGCCTTTATAAGCATGCTAGGAGACATGTTCTTCCTACCATAACCCCTAATTAACTCATGGCAAATTTAAACATTGTCAGAAATGGATCTAGACTGCACAAACCCCCATTGACAAGGATTAACAAGAATAGGCAGCAAAGGTTGAATTCTACTTGTTAAAACCTTGGAAATGAGTTTGTAGACCACATTAGAACATGAAATGGGTCTAAAATCACTAGCATAAGTGGCACAACCTGATTGTGCCACATTACCACAATCAGTTTTGTGCATGCAAGTCTTTTTGCCACTTTGCTTTCCATGAACTCATAGGTTTACTAATCTAAACACTTAAGTGACATTATGAACTTCATTTCCCTGATATGATGTCTAGTGTCACCGATGTTCTAGAGTTTGTAGTTGTAGTTTTTTTGCCCTTTACACAGCCTTTATGCATAAAAGAAAGTCACGTGCATGCATGCAATACTTTTCTTGTGTCATAAACACATCTGTATACATCATACTAACTTTACTCCTGTATTGCCTTGGGAGACTTGAAGTAATACTGTTGATCAACTTATAGAGTCGCGCTGACATGATGAATTAATGCAAAATCAAAGTGGCAATGTTATAGCATTAATGCTCTTTTTGATGATACCCTCTTGTGAGGAGGTTATGAAAAATCTTAAAGTTGGCATCACCATGGCTTTGTTTAGACACAAATATCCATATATGTTTCAAGTTTCCCGCCATTTTCCCTCTCTGCGCTATTAAAAATATGCATGAATAGCTAAAATTCATGATCTTCTGCTTTGTAGGGATCTCTGTAAGGCTCAAGTGTTTGTTTTCTCAATGACAACTTTCAATCTAACTTGGCACTTAAAGCTGACTATTAGATTTGGAAAGCGATTATCTGCAAAAAACAGGAAAAGAGAAAAAAAAAAAAATCAGTGGCACCTGGAAAAAATTAAAAACGGTCTTTTATTAACCTGACATTTATGACCTGCATTTCTCCGCCAGCTCTCATATTGCTGTGCATTGGCTTCCAAACCTCAGCTTTTAATTATGGAGCTACCTTAGATGCAAAGTGTAACAAATCTACACATTTCCCTTATATAGATTTGTTCTCTCCAACAAGGCTGAAAATTCAAAGGCCTCGAGATTTGAGGACCCAAACAATAAAACATGTTTCCAGGCCACAAAGAACTTGCACTGTGTAGTTATATGCTCATTCTTGTTGGCAGAACTTGGTATGCTGTTATGCTTCAATTAGCAATTAGCTCTTGTGAAATATTTCTGGCGGAGAGGATATGGACTTGTGCTTAAGGATTGGTTACTCTTGAGTTTGGATGCATCAACCAAATCAGCAGCATTCAATTAGCAAATGTGTGACTAAACAATCCCTAGTTCTTTGTCCAAAGCTGTTTACATAAATATTACTTCCTCCATCTCAAGAAAATTGATATATTTTCATTTTTAGGTTGTTCCAAGAAAACTGATACGTGTCATTTTCAGGAAACTTTTTCTCACTAACTTTACTTTATTACCCTACTTTCCAATTCCATCCCACTCAAAATGTTACTTTTGTCTTATATGTCTTATTTATTTTGTTACCCTCAAGTCTTCTGCATCCCTTAATCTTTTGCCCAATCAAACTTATCATCTTTCCTGGGACGGAGGGAGTATTCGTTACAACAAAGATTCTGGTTTTCGGCCTTTGTCATTTTTCTAAAGTACAGTAAGTCGATGGCTTGGATATTCGATCGTGTCATAATCTGAGGTTGCTTCCTGGAGAAGACATCCATATATGAACTCATTTGTTTTCTGCTCATTTTAGTACTAATTATTTAAGGATTTGTCATATCTATACAGCCATCTGGTTACATGCACAAGTATACCTTAGTGCGAAAACATAATGCAAGAGGATCGAAATTTCCTTAACAACTAGTCAACTTAATGTGGTTAAGTTCTGTGAGGAAGGCTTGTTTAGTTTGCTGAACCCTAGAAATAAGACATTTCAAGTTTAATACAGGTTTAAATACGATACTCCTTGTAATAAGAGAAAAGGAAAGTAAAAGAAAAGAAAAAAATTAAAAATTCATGTTGCAAAGTAAATGGAAGTTACCTACTTCATTCATACGTTCTTATAACTTTATCATTACGTCTTAGTATGTAATTAATTAAGTCATCATTCATATAGCATTTGTGCTTGTGTTAGTGAGCGGAATATAAATTCACACTGAAAACTGGTGATGAATCAGAAAATTTTGAAATATTATTGTTATTTTTCTTTGGATTGTTGGAGTATATTAAGGAATAGTTATGGTGGAACTCTCATATGAAATGAACTATGTTGGCTTAGATAAGTAACCGTTCTCTGCAAGAGTTTGAATATAACCTGGCAATTAATATTATATATATATATATATATATATATTACTTTTGTTTTTTAAATAGCTGTACACTAGCTGCAATAACTTAACCTGAGCCAGAAATTGTTTATCTTGATCATGGTAGAAGTGATTAACAGTTTCATTGCTACAATTAACCTGACCCAGAGATTTTTTTTTTCTGATCATGGTATAAGAGTGTTACACTTTCATTGCTACCATGTAAACCAAGCTTAAATTGACATGTCGGGTTGAGAAAGTAAAAGACAAGATTCAGAATAGTAAACAGCTGTTGGTTTTGTCAGGATGGCGATCTGCCCAAAGATATGCGATATCTTGCAACCAATCCTCCATGAACCCTGAAAGAAGAATTTTTTTGTTATTTATAGGGCAAGTCATGCTCCAGAAACCCTTCCCACACACCTCCACAATGGAAGGAATGGTTCAAATTCCATCAGCTGGTCCTTCCATCCTTCCCCCAGGATTCAGGTTCCACCCCACAGATGAGGAGCTCATCATCTTCTACCTGAAGCAGAAGGTCCTGTCTCCCTCAAATCCATTTCTATCAATTATCGCCGACATCAATATTTACATGTTTAATCCATGGGAACTTCCAGGTACCTCTTTTCTCTCACATCTAGGAATTACTTCCCTGATGATTCAATTGATTTGCTGTTATTTCTTTTGGACCTACCGATTACATGACAAAATGGAGGAGATAGCCCATCCATTTGCCTTTTTATTTCCTATTGAAAGCAGCCTTGTATGGATAATCGACTACGCAAATCCTCGTTACTGGAACTGCAGTTTAAGCATAGTCATGGGTATATGGTTCAATGTTCTGGAGTTCTCATTTGATGTCATATCCAACACTTTTAAGAATCGAGTTAAAGCAAAATTCAGAACTATGCTCATGTTTGAGAGGAGATTTTCAAATGTTTATTCAGCTTTGCTTCTTGCTTAATTTGCAGTCAAGGCTAAGGTTGGTGAGACAGAGTGGTTTTTCTTTAGTCCAAGAGATCGCAAGTATCCAAATGGGGCTCGCCCTAACAGGGCAGCTGCATCTGGTTACTGGAAAGCCACTGGGACAGATACACCAATCCTGAGCTCTTGTGGTTCTATGTGCCTTGGAGTAAAAAAAGCTCTGGTATTTTACACGGGCCGAGCCCCGAAAGGCATGAAAACCAACTGGATGATGCAGGAGTATAGGCTTCTAGATGACACCTGTCGTCCCCACAGGGTTAAGGGATCTATGCGTGTAAGTTCGCATTGTTTATAGCTGGTAGCCTGGTACAGGCTTTTGAACATATTTCTATTGCTGAAAAAACCATACTTAACCTTCTATCACTTACATTTTTGAGACTTCATTCTGAGTTTCACTATTTCGATGAACCCATGAACTGCCAGAATATAACCATTGCAGAATGATACTCAGAAGGAATGTCCTCTTCCTATGCTGCTGTTTTACCGGTCTCTTTTAACTACTAATATTTACGAGTATAAATTAAGGCCTGCTTTTCAGGGATGCCATCTGTCTACAATGAGGAAGATAAGATGCCATCTGCTTACAATGAATAAAGATATTTTAAGAACCTACCCGATTTGTTATGGATGGGCTATGAAATTGTTATTAACAGCATGTTCTTACTTAACACTAACTATAACATAATGTATTAAAGTATTTGTACTGTGAATGAGGTACACGATGGCAGTTTTTGTTTTCATAGATTACATATTATACTGACTGCTCTCTCCTGTTATTTCTCTTTCTTTTCCTTCAGTTGGACAACTGGGTTTTATGCCGACTGCGACAGAAGGGTAAAGTTCCCCAACCAGTGACATCAAACTCTAATGGCAGCAGTTCCAGTTGTTCACCTCCTTATAATACCGGGTTCTTACAAGGTCAAGATCAAACCATGGGAAGTAGCCCTTCCACTCAACATTGTGGTTATGACCAGCAGCTTGAAGGCTTCTTCTTAGCTCCTCTGAAAAGCGAAGAAGAAACGGTAGACATGCCTTGGGTGGACCTGTTAGAAAGCTCTCCTGAATACCCTTTCTCAGCTCCAACATCCATGGATGATGACACTCTCAGATGTTTGTTCAACTCTGTTGAAGAGGTGAAAAGTAATATTCTGGATGATTTAACTCGATTCCCTCCAAACAAGAGGTTTAACTTGTCTATTTCAACAGACTCGACAGAAAACGAGCCGATGTTTCAGTCCCTTTCATCAGCATATGCACCAAACTTCATGGGATTGTGATCTCAGAACTTTCCGTGCATCGGCTTCCTCACCATGCTGAGCTCCTGTTCTTTGTACTGTAATCTGAGTTCCGGTTGTGATTGGGAGAGAAACTTTCCGGTGGTCATCTGAATGGCAAGGAAAGGTACTGTTGACGGAAGCAGTCCTATGTTTTAAACAAGCCGAGATTCTTATCGCTATACATGTGAAGGAAGATGTCACTGTTTTATAGAATAGGTTATGTGAAATATAAGCAAACATGCTGTCAGGTTGATGTAAATTGTTCATGACAATAAGTAGATAAATAACAGTATATGTAGATACTCCCTTCGTCAGAAGAATTTTTTTGCGTTTCATTTTCAGTACTTTTATTATTTACTCCTTAAATTCTTTTAGTAAGGGTTTGAGCTAAATGTAAATTTGGAAGTAAAAGCCGGACCAATTTTGGGGACTCAATTCGTCTGTTGCGTGATTCGCCTGTCACACGTCTGTCGTAGTGGTATTTTTTTTTAAGAGAAAAAAAAAAAAAAGATGGAGACAGGCGAGGTACAGACGAATTGAATCCCAATTTTGGACGGGGAAACTTGGAAAACTAATACTCCTATTGATTGATAGGCTCCGGACGAGAACCTCTTGACCGAGACCTTCAAGAGGCGGCCGAGGAGAACTAGCAGGATCTCGCCTCACAGGTCAAGAACCTGCCTTGATATCGTGGAGTCGATTGGATCTATTCTCCCTCTCTCCTCACTAAACTAGAGTGCCACGCACGTCCCATCCGAATCCCGTCTTGTCCCATCCGATACGTGTCGTCTTCTACACGCCATCGTACGGAGATGACAATCTCGAGATCTATAAATATCCCACTGGATAACACCTAAAAGAACGCGGACTCCGCTCCCGAGACACAATTGGGACAAATGCTTGAAGTCGAGGGCTCTTCACGGTCCTCCGAGACCCCATCCCCTGGTAAATCCATTCTTCTCTTTAGTCTTTCCTTTATGTTAAGATCGGTGATTAGCAACAACGCCAAACCGGGCCTTAACATTCGCGCCGTCTATGGAAAATCAGATGTTTCACACCCCCTCACGGTCACCACGTGGTGATCCGACCCCTTGCGGGGTGGAGACTGCTCCCGTCTCTCTTCCCCCCGGGGAGCACCTCCTTGGCAACAAGGGACACCCAAACCTGAGCTGACGCGGTATATGACCCCGAAGGGTCAAACCACGTGGTGAGTCACGACCATAATACTACGGCCATCCCACAGGCCACGACCCCGACTCAAGCTACGGCCGTCTCACGGGCCATGACCTCGACTCAGGCTACGACCGTCTCACGGGCCACGACCTCGACTCAGGCCTCAGTCGCATTACAAGTCATGACCTTGATTCAGGTCTTCGACCGTCCCACCGGCCACGACCTCGATTCAAGCCTCGACCGCATTACAGGCCACGACCTCGACTCAGGCCTCGGTAGCATTACAGGCCCTGGCCTCGATTCAAGCTACGACCGTCTCACGGGCCACGACCTCCACTTAGGCCCCGACCGCATCACAGGCCACGACCTCGACTCAGGCTACGACCGTCTCATGGGCCACAGGCTCGACTCAGGCCTCGGCCGCATTACAGGCCCCGACCTCGATTCAGGCTATGGTCGTCTCACGGGCCACGACCTCGACTTAGGCCCCGATCGCATCACAGGCCACGGTCTCGACTCTGGCCTCGACCGCGTTACAGGCCATGGCCTTGGTTCCGGTCTCGGCCACATTACGGGCCGTGGCCTTTACCCAAGCTTCGGTCTCATCACGGGTCATGACTTAACCCGGGCCTCGACGACACCTCAAAACGCGTCACAAGCTATGACCCTCTAATCTTAAAGGAGACGTAACCCCAATCTCAGCCACGCCCCTTAAAAACACATCACAGTCCACCAAGGGTTAGGATCCAACCCTCAAAGTCACGGACTCCCACGGCCAAAACCATATTGCGGACCATGAGCCCAATCGTTACGAAGATCCCATTTATGACTATGGTTCCTGAACCTTCAAGGCACGACCCCTAACCGAGGACGCGATCGCAGGTCCAACCTGAACCATGATCTGACCTAAGACGATAACCACGGCAAGGTCACAAGCCGCATTGTGAACACACGATAAAAAGCACACCGTTTCCGCCAAACTGCAAAGACCAAAACCACACGAAAGTGGCAACATCGTTCGGAGGAAAAAAGCTCAAACATCCGGAACACAAAGTAAATCAAAAGGAATGAAAGTCTGTTACAACAACTGAAACATGGCACGCATGCCCCAAAGAAAAGGTATGAGCAGTTCAATCGGGCATCCAATGGTCCTCTTTCCTGCCCCTCCTGTGGTTGCCGCTGGAAGGGTGTCGGGGTCGCTCTCCTCCTCAGGGGGGTTGGCTCCGCTTGCCTAGGCTGTCGGAGGATTCTCCAAGTGACGTGCGGATACCGGGGGAGTGACGCTGGGAAGCCTTCGTCCCTCAACCAACCTCTCGGCATTCCTAGCCCGTGCCTCCATCCCTGCCAGGTCGTCACGATAGACTTCTAAGAGGTAGCGGTGGTCGTGACTGATCATCCGCTCCTTTGCTAAATCAACATTGAGCACCTCACCTGCCAAACGAGCACTTTGCAGCTCAACCCGAAGGGTGCTGATGTCTGCTTGGCAGGAGGCATGAAGAGCGGGGTCAGATCCCTGAGGAACTTGAGAAAGCTCCTGGGCGAAGAGAGAATCCTAGGAAAGAAAATAGGTCAAGACCCCTAAGATGCCAAAGCAATGATAAATAACACATATGGGGATGATCTGATAAAGGAATTATCAGGTATATGCACTGGAAAAATCCGTGAGTAAGCTCATCGAGCGTAGGACGATGCGAACGCACAACCTCCGAATCCCGCTTGAGTCCCAAGGCCTGGAACCTAGAAGCGAGGAACTCAGGATTGGCTCAACCAGGGATTCGATCTCCTCTGAGACTCTTCAAGAGCTCGGATAGCAAGTCCCGAGTCCCTGCCCTACTGGGTTCCGCCCCGCCCCGGCAGGGGGTACATAAACCCGAAGGCCCATGAAGAGAAGGTCTCATAGAAGCGGAACCAGGAGAGGCATGGCCTTCAGACGACCGCATAACCCTGTTAACAAGCCTCACAATGGGCTCCGGATGAAAGGGTGGTGTAGGAGAGTCATCGGTACTCTCCTCCTCTACCACAAGAAGCGTGGACGGGGTCTACAAACCCTTGGGTTGGGAGGAAGACCGGTCCTTCCATGCGTGATTGCGAGGACGAGAAGTGGATGGAGCCTCCTCAGAGAGCGGTCTCTTCGCGGACCCCATCTGTCCAAAAGAAAGAATTAATCGAAGAAGTACGAACGCAAAAAGGCCAAGAGAGACTCACCCATACCCAGAGTGACGAAGTAGTCGGCGAAACCGGTCACGACAACCTCCACCACGATGAGCCTCGCCTTACCGTGCTTCTCCAAAATGCCCAGCACCTGGGCCTCCTCGGCGTCTCTCGGAGGTCCATCCAACTCATTCACAGAGGTCGGATCAGCCCTGATGGTCTGCCACTCACGGGGAAACCCGATGTCGTCGGCTTTGACAAAGAAGTAACGATCCTTCTATCTGCGAACATGAGAACCAACGTGGCTGATAACACGGAACCGAGGGACGAAGTGAAACCAGTACCCATTGCCACTCCCGCTCAGAGATAACTTAAATGTGCGACGGAATAAGGATGGCGTCGGGACCAAATGGAGAATGTCACAAAGCATCTTGAAGCCGATCACACAACACCATGCGTTGGGGGTAAGCTGGCTAGGCACTAGATGGTACAAGGTTAGAACCCCCCGCTCGAACGCACCGAGGGGAAGGCGAAGGCCGACCTTGAGGTAGGCCGCGAAAAAGGAAATCTCCCTGAAAACTGCCGTGTCAGCCCTCTCCAACGAGGTAGGGAGACGAGGACGCAAACCCGACGGAATCTCGTACACCTCCATAAGTGTGGCTAACTCGCTCAAGGTAAGAAGAGTCTTGGCAAAGATGGAGGCCATGGCGATGAATCCAGAAAGGCGGGGAACTCAAAGGGTAGGGAATTTGCGAAACAACAGAAGAAGAATAAAGGAAGATCCTCTGCCCTTTTATACAAACTCGCCAAAATGTGAAAAGACGGGCGATGTGATATCTACCTGGACCTGGAAAGTTGCGTTTTTTGACAGGTGTCCCACGTAGGCGAAAAGCAGCAACCGTTCAGAAATCACCTCCAACGGTTACAACTCTCAAAGCAATTTAAACATCTCGGCCTTAAAGCCAAACCGAAACGCTTCAAGGAGGGGGAAAATGATAGGCCCCGGACGAGAACCTCTCGACCGAGACCGTCCAGAGGTGACCGAGGAGAACTGGCGGGATATCGCCTCACAGGCCGAGAACCCGCCCTGATATCGAAAAGTCGACTGGATCTATTCTCCCTCTCTTCTCACTAAACTAGAGTGCCACGCGCACCCCATCCGAACCCTGTCCTGTCCCATCCGACATGTGTCGTCTTCTCCACACCATTGTACGAAGATGACAATCTCGAGATCTATAAATATCCCACTGGATAGAACCTAAAAGAGCGGGGACTCCCCTCCCGAGACACAATTGGGACGAATGCCTGAAGTTGAGGGCTCTTCGCGGTCCTTCGAGACTCCATCCCCTGGTAAATCCATTCTTGCCTTTAGTATTTCCTTTATGTTAAGACCGGTGGTTAGCAACAACGCCAAACCGGGCCTTAACATCTATACTCCTATTATTTTAGCTTGGGTTGGCTATAACTTTTGGTTGGGCTATGTTGAGAAATTGAGGGGAAAAAAACATTGTATTGGTTCTCAGGCCGTGCGGTGTTGCTAGTATGGGCTGGCTAGTATGGCGGGGGATCAATCTTACTGCACAAAGGTGGTAAATAACAAGTTTAGTTGTTCATTCAAGTGGGAGAAAAATGGATGTGTGGTATGTCGTCGTGTCGCCTCTTCCATCCAATCCCAACTGTCCAAAAAACCATCAGGCTATCGGATGAGTGAGCAACTGAGCATTGAGTAGAACGACGTCCTTTCCTGTAAATTCAAAAGATCTGCACAAACAAATAAGGGTGAGAACGGGCCGAGCCCGGGCTTTGGCAGGCTCGGCTCGAGCTTCTTAAGATTGGGCTCGGCTTGAGCTCGGCTCGAATAGAATTTGAGTCTAAAATCAGGCTCGAGCTCGGCTCGATAATGAATTGGTTAGGTTCGTTTCAGTTTGGCTCGATCAGGCTCGAATTGAGCTCGTGAGCTCGAAAATTTCCAATCTATACAATAAACTATTAGTTGTATTAGAAAAAATTCGATTAATGGATCAAATATCAGAATTTTATTGAGTCGAAATTTTTATAAAGGGGTAAAGGTCTACGTACTATATAGAGGTAGAAAAGACTTAATTAAAAATATACTTTAGATATTTTACATAAACTCGTTAAGATTCATAAACTTTTCAAATCGGACATCTCAAACCCAAACTCGGCTCATTAAATAAACAAATTTAAAAATAGACTCGAGCTCGAACTCGTGAAGCTCAACTTGGACTCGTTAGAGTTCGATTTTGAACCAACCAAACTCGAGGCAGGTCGTTTGATTTTGACTTTGACCCCTACAAACAAAGTCTCGACCCGACGCTTCTACCTTTTCCATCTTCGATTTTAATTTTTCTGCTCTCTCTCGGCAAAGTAGAGGCAAAATAGGAACCAAGGAAAATCGTCTTCGCTGTAAAGACAGCTCCAAATTAGAGCGCAATCGAGAGAGAAGAGGTAGAAGAAATCCAGCCACAAGCAGAAGGGATCGTCCAACGGCTCAAGTCGTGAAGAAATATGCTGAAATTCTTTAAGGCAAAGGATTCACTCTCCGATGAGTCGCCGCAGTCTCTCTCTAAATCACCTTCTTCATCCTCCCCGCCGGTGACCGGGCCAGCGAGGCCGCTTCGCTTGGTGTATTGTGACGAGAAGGGGAAGTTTCGGATGGATCCTGAAGCTGTTGCGACTTTGCAGCTTGTCAAGGAACCCATTGGGGTTGTGTCGGTCTGTGGAAGGGCTCGGCAGGGCAAGAGCTTTATTTTGAACCAGGTTAGCTGTTTTCTATAATAATGAGCGCAAATCATGTTGGTGTTTTTGTGATTCTGGGTTTGCTCTGGGCTATTGGGTCGGCTTTTTGGTAATAGGGTTTTGAAGTGATTGGTTTTAGTGCTGTAAGAACCTTCTCTTATGGAGCAGTTGTAACTTGTATGTACACTCAAGGTTTTTTAGGGACTCTCCTTCTTTGGATATGTATCCTAGCTTTCATTAGTTGACTATTCTGCTTGTTTTCAGTCAGTTTGGTGCTTCAGCTTTGTAAGTCACCGTGATAATTGCTTAAAGCTAATTTGGTGGTGAAATAGTGGAAAGACTTCCCTGTACATTGTTCGGTGTTGGATTATAATAATTTAGATAATGTGACATTGACTGCATATTTATTACTGGTGATACAAATCTGGGAAAGCTAAACTTTCTCTTTACAGATTAAAACTGGAACTTGTTTTAAATCCCAGAGAAAAATTGATGTTATATCATATGTTAGCCTTTGCTCCTTCCACTGAATGGTGGATTTCAGCTATCCTTTTTATATATTGGAGTTATCATGTTCTCTTCATCATTAAAAGGTGTATGGTTTTATATGTGAAGCTTCTTGGAAGGAGCAGTGGATTTCAAGTAGCAGCGACACATCGTCCATGTACAAAAGGGCTTTGGTTGTGGAGTGCGCCCTTGAAAAGGACTGCTCTTGATGGAACACAGTATAACCTTCTGCTGTTAGATAGTGAAGGAATAGATGCCTACGATCAAACAGTTAGGTTTCATTCTATCTGTACGCAGATGCAGACTTCTTTGACCATAGAATTCATACAGTGCCACTGGAATAAAATATAAATGCATCATATCTTTGCAGGGAACATACAGTACTCAGATATTTTCTCTGGCTGTACTTTTATCGAGCATGTTCATATACAACCAGGTTTGTCGCTTTATCTTCTGTACGTCACTTGGTTATTATATTCTTCATCAAATTTTTAGGGGGTTTGTTTTGCCTTGTTTAGTTTGTTCACAATGTCATGAGTGAAGTTATCTGCTTAACCTAGATGGGAACTTTCATTCCTTCTTTGCCGTCTTTAATCTTAAATTGTGTACTAATCCAGATAAAACGGACAACTGAAAATTCTTATTGTCTTTTATTTTTCAGATGGGAGGTATAGATGAAGCTGCATTGGATCGTCTATCTCTTGTAACACAAGTAACTAAACATATACGCATTAAAGCTGGTGGAAGAACCTCAGCCTCTGAGCTTGGACAGTTCTCCCCAATATTTGTTTGGCTTCTTAGGGTATTGTTTTCTAATTGCATTTATGTTGGATTTGTTTTGAATGGCACTCTAGGTTTTATAACTGGTTCTACATGCAGGATTTTTACTTGGATCTAGTAGAGGACAACCAGAAGATCACACCACGAGACTACCTTGAGCTAGCTCTGCGGCCTGTCGAAGGTTCTGGGCGAGATATAGCTGCTAAGAATGAGGTTTGCAGTATTTTCACCCACCCATGGAGTTGCCATTTCTTTTTAATAGAAACAACATTTACCTTTTCATACTGATAGGGTTACTGGCAACATAAAACAATTCAATATGATTAAGTTTAGCATACTAAAGTGGAATGATGGCTCTGTTTAGAAAAAAACTTTACGCTTGATGGTTAACGGAAAATTTATGTGCATCTCTACATATGGCGTAGTGCTTTTCTCCACTTTTGCTCTTCTTTATTATTTGTGTGACTAGGCGTAATCTGTTGGTTTTATTAGCTGTATTGTGTTTTTTCTTCGACCGGGAATGCTAATTATGTATGGAACAACACAGATTCGGGATTCTATCCGAGCTCTTTTTCCTGATAGAGAGTGTTTACCCCTAGTAAGGCCATTAAATAATGAAAATGATCTCCAACGGCTTGATCAAATATCGGTTAGTAACGACACTCTCTGGTTTTCAAGGCTGTTTTATTTTTGTTTATTTTTTGGTTATGTTGTATTTGATACTATCTATGCAGCTGAGCAAGCTAAGGCCTGAGTTCAGAGCTGGCCTTGATGCATTAACCAAGTTTGTTTTCGAGAGAACAAGACCAAAGCAAGTTGGGGCTACTGTGATGACTGGTCCTGTTCTTGTTGGTATTACACAAGCTTATCTGGATGCTCTAAATAATGGTGCAGTGCCAACTATATCTTCATCATGGCAGGTACTTGATTTTCAACTGTATTTACTCATCACGATTTACAGAACAATTCATGGACAAAAAAATTGAGTTTTGATGTGGGTTCTGGTTGCATTGATTTGGGTTCTAAGCTGCAAAATATCTTGAGTATTCTTTTGAAGCTTTCTTGTTCTGATAGTTACTGGTATCTCAGTTTGTTTCTGTAAATGGAATTCTGAAGTGGCTCTGTATCTGCCTGTGTACTGTAGTATCACTTTGAGTAGGTGCATAGAAGGAATTTGTTTCAATTTTTGTATCTCTTTTAGTAACCGCAAATTTTGCCTCTAATTAGCTGTCAGCAACCACTTGTTTTATTTAGGAACTTGGTCATGACCTGTCTGATATATGCTGCAGAATGTAAAACTAACAACCACTTTTCTACTACTAATTTCCCCCCTTATTATGCTGCGGGATTGGTGGGACTTGGGAGGGGGTTGGTTAGTTGCAATCACAAGGACAGTAACTTATTTGAGGCTATTTGGCAACACACGTATGAGA
Organism: Daphne laureola; assembly: GCA_038382905.1. Taxonomy (NCBI): domain Eukaryota; kingdom Viridiplantae; phylum Streptophyta; class Magnoliopsida; order Malvales; family Thymelaeaceae; genus Daphne; species Daphne laureola. The sequence goes on from JBBYHH010067869.1 coordinate 13,899, forward strand.
TTAGCTTTAATGATGAGGTTAAATTTATTAATGGTGAAGGTTAGGTTTCCTGATTGCTGAAGCTTAAGATTACTACTGGCAGCTTTCCCTTAGAGCTGATCCCATCAGCTGATCAGCTAAAAATTACCGCAGATGGGGCCTTGTATTGTGGCTCTGAAGAGAATATGCTAACACTCTGTTCCATAAGATTCTCTTATATTTAGCTCCGCTTTCTACATTTCAGGATCAGATATTTATAAAATTTACAGTTCCTTCTATTTTTCACTCTAATTTTTTTTTCTTCATTTTCTCGTTCTCTCGACATATCTAATACTCCCTCTGCCCCAAGCTGGCTGTCCCTTCTGCATATTTTGAAGAGATTAAGATTGTACACTAGTAAATTAAAAAACAATTCCACTATTGCCTGTACTCCAATCAAAAAGAGATTGTCATGATGGTATAGATAGGGTAGACATGGAGGTCAAATAGTAAGAGAAAAAAACCAAAGTAGAAATGAGTCATGTTGGATGGGACAAAAAGATTTAGAGAAATGGCCAACAAGAATGGGATAATGGCAATATCATGTCTTATCCGTTTCAAAAGAACACATCCATTGTTTATGTCCTCTTGAGAGTAAATGCATATGGATGCTTTGCAATTTAAATTGACAAAGGGGAAAATATCTCTTCCAGAGCTTGTTTCACATAGGGGTTTCTGGACTGTTTTTGAGGAATTCTAGAAGCCTCGTGAATATCAATAGTAGTCCATTCTTTTGTCATTATTTTTAGAGAACATGCTGGGATGTAGTTCATAATTGGATCAATTGATGGGAACCTAGAATAACATCAGATTGAAAGACAGCGAAGATTGGGAACCCGTGCTAGATTGAAAGTCCATCCATATTAAACATCTTACGTGGTTTTTGATGTGACAGAGTGTTGAGGAAGCTGAATGTCGAAGAGCTTATGATTCTGCTGCTGAGGTTTACATGTCAACTTTTGACCGTTCAAAACCACCTGAGGAAGTAAGTCATACTTTGGCTTAAATTATGGAATTTGAACATCTTTTTTTGTTCTTTCATACTAATAGCCTTTGTCCTAGGTTGCATTAAGGGAGGCACATGAAGAAGCTGTTCAAAAGTCTCTGGTTGCATACAATACAAACGCGGTGGGAACCGGCTCAGCAAGGAAGAAATATGAGGAGCTGCTGCTGAAATTCCTCAAAAAGGCGTTCGAGGTACGTGGTATGAAGTGGATCTAGATTACATACCTGGGCTGCCTAAAATTCTAGAGTTTGTTTTCATTTGAATTTTTTTGGATATTTTAGAAGCGCAAACTAAAACATTAAAGGTCTCAAAGTGAAAGCGTTGGCTTGAACGAAGCAAAGCGTAGCACTGTAAATAGGTAATAGTACGTACATGTAAATTAAGTATTTAGGTAATCCTACCATTAAATATATTCAGAATGCTCCTATAAAATGAAATGTGGGACATGAGTAAAAAACCATCAAATCCTTCAGATTAGTATCTATTTTGATGACAGTACAATAGGATTCTTTGCCATCTTAATTTAGAAAGGGATGGCTTGGTTTTGGAATTATGTACAAATGAAACATAAATACAAGTAATAAATTAGAACTGTTCAAATTTAGTATTTGGAAACCTTGAACAGGTAAAGAAGTGTATGTACGAGTATCTATTAAGTGTAATTTCACAGAACCCAATAAGTAAATATTCCAAAGTTTGAGGTATTTTTGCTCAGACCCCAC